>JAGDQP010008717.1:43936-61931 GCA_022664845.1 Lepisma saccharinum | reverse complement strand
CCAGACTGACTAAAAAATTCGGGACCGTCATCTCGCGACCCGCACTGACCTGGCAACCTGATGGCGACTCTTATGGCCAGAAGTACGGTTGACTGTGGATTTTTGAATGGATTCGGAGCTTTCTGATTGTGTTGTGCCTTCCGATGGTACGGGTTGTGGGTTAACCTGTTCTAACTGAATAAAGGGTTTTATTCGTATCACCGTCACCAAATCGGTTTCTCGTCTTTTTCGTGGGTTGTCATATCTTACCAAACAGGTGTTTTGATTGATTTATTGTAGGATCGTGGCTTTTATGTCAAAGAGGCCTCCTAAGCACTTCGATGTATGGGGTTTGGGGGTGGAATCCAGTATAAGGATCCGGTCCCCTGGAGGAAATCTTACCCTTTTTGTGTGATCGTCAGCGTATCTCTTTTGTCTCTCGAAGCGTTTTAACAGATTCTGATGCGCTTCTTTCCGTATAAATTGTAGCTGAGCCAATCGGTCCTCGTTGGAAAGAAACTCCAGAATGGTACCGAGTTCAGTCTCGAACGGGAGAGTGGAGTGAAAGCCGTATAAGGCAATGAAGGAACTGTCTCATTCCTTCGTGCAAACTGACGTTGTACCCGTAGTTTGCCAGTGCTAGGTATATTAACGACGATGCGTGATTGTTGATCGTCCATGGGTTTATTAAATTAAAAAGAGAAGTGAAAATGCTCAGTTAAACCTATCTGGAAGTGACCTTCCACCGGACAAAAGGAAGCCTATGCCACTACAGTTCCCAAATCAGGGTTGATTTATTCACGGACGCTCGATCTAGGAAAATTTTCCGCGGTATGCCAAATCTCAAGAACAAATATTTGGTTAACGCGTCCGCCAGTGTTTCTGCGGCCTTTGAAATCAAGAAAAATTCGTGTAAACGGAATGGGCTCTAATTTTGTAGTTTGAAGATTGTGAGCCTTTTTGCCGGATTGAGGTCTGGCTACCTGGCATCCAGATAGGACCTGGCCACTTTAAAAACTTGGCTTTTCATGGACGGAAAATAAATCGGTCGACCATAGGAGAGGTCTTCGATGGTGATAAGTGGGTGGCCAGGAGTCCGTGACGGGATGTCTAGTATAACCTTGTTTGTCAGTTTTTGTGGAATGCAAGGTAAATACCTGGTTTTGGTTGCAAACCTGTGGATTATGTACAGGGCGCTGTTTTTTAATGCTAACTTTCCTTACTCTGAAACTTTTGAGGATATTTTGAAATTGTCCAAGAGTTTTCTAAGTTGGCGATGACTTTACCGAAGTAATCCTCTCCCCTTTGCTCTTTTTAAAGTGTGACAGGTTCTATGAAAAAGTGCAAGAGTAGGGAAGAGTCACAGACGGCTTTTTCATCCTCCGGAGAGAGGCAGGAGACGTGGTTCCTACTTAGCGCGTCGGCGGCTTGATTGGATTTTCTGGTAGGTGATAGATTTTGAAATAAAGTTCCTGGAAGAACAGGCCTAAACGAGCAAATTTACCATTTAAGTTTCGTCAGGTTCTCAGAAACGACAGAGCTTTATTGTCGGTCATCACAAACCCTGGCCCGAAAAGGAAGTATTTAAATGTTTTGAATACATAGGAAGCGCCAGTCGCTTTCAGATTAAACAAAGAATAATTAATTTATCTTGGAATCAGACGGCGACTACAAAATGCAATTGAGTGTAACTGGTCATCTCCGTACTGAAATAGGGCCCCACCTAGGCCTTCGTTGCTACTGTCGATGAAAATATATTAAGTTTTTTTTGCGTAGAAAAGGGGATGAGGATCAGTGCGGAAACAACCATTTTTTTTTTCAACTTTCGAGCGCATCATTACATTGTTTTGACCAAAAGAAAAGAACGCTTTTATTCAGAAGGTTAAACAGTGGTGAACAGTGCATAGCAAAATCAGGAACCGGCGCACAAAATTCTGGATCCCAGAGAAAGACAACTTGACGCTCTGTTTTGGGGGTGGGGAAATTTGTAATAGCCGTAATGATTTTCGGAGACTTCTACCGAGTCTCCAGAGACAGTATTCCCCAGAATCTCAAATTTGGGATAAGCTATGCTACACTTCGCTGGGTTAAGTCGCAAGTTAGCATATCGAAGGCGGAGGAAAAGAATTAATCGTAATCGGAGGGTGCTCAAATGTTTCCAGGTGCGTGACCACATCATCTATATATTCCTTCTGTCACAATTCGCATCGGCAATTAATTGGCTTCGATTGCTCTTCAGACCCATGGGACACGCATTGTAGTGGAACTTGCCGCAAGATTCTATGGCGAAGTCTGTCACGTGTTAAGACTCCTCCGTTAATGTGATGGCAAAGAATGCTTGGGACAAATCAAGCGAACTCAAATATCTTTTTTCCCCCGCGATTTTGACCATTATTTCTTCTACTCTTGGAAAGCCGTTGTTTACCGATTTGTCCTTGAGTTTTAGAAAGCGGAGGTGCGCGCCCAGTCTATATGATTTCCCATTTTTTTTACCAGCATCACTGGGCTGGACCATGGCGAGCCTTAACAGCGCTCTATGATTTTCTGTTGACACAGTTTGTCCAATTCTGTTTATTTCGTTCTTGAGATGTACAGGCAAAGGAATTTGTTTGACATGCACCGGGGAGTCATCCGACGACTGTCATTCCTAAACAGTCCGATGTCCAGTGAAAAACATCACAGTATTTGGCAGCAATGTCTTTGACATGTTGTGACGGAGACAGGTCGGGATTAATTTGAACGGTGTCGGGATTCATCAGCCGTGAATGAAATTCAATACGTTTTTGAATTTCTTGTTCCTGTTCCTCGGATACTTTTATCCACGATGCGGTGGAATGTTGGACAGCGAGTCCTCTCGATTGTCTGTGTTTACTGGTATTATTTTACAGGGGACCGGTTAGCATAACGAGGGAGTGTTACTACTTTCTGGGTCGTGTTATTTAATAATCTTGAGACAGAACCGGGACACTTTACAGGTACTGAGCTAAAACCCAGTGAGCGTAAGAGATTTGTATCGGGTTGTACAATTTTCGTCTTTGCCAGTGAAAGTTCAAAACTTTAAGAGAAACAGTGATGGTGGATCTGGGCTTGATCTTAATTTTTCGTGTGGCGACTTCTTTAGGGTCGTCCGTAACTACTAAGGTTGCAAAAACATTGACCGGAATTACATAAAAGTTACGTGCCGGTCCCAAAAATACCAAATCCGGCTCTTCCCCAAAGCGAATAAGCTTTAATTGATTAGATCCACGTTGAATTGATGCATATTGGTGATATAAAAAGTCAGCTCCCAAAATACCTTAGTCTTTGGCAAGTGAAAACAGCCTAAAAGGATGCCGAAAAGATTTTCTACCAATCATTTTTACTATAGCAATTTCACAACTAAAAACTTCCGAAATGCCCTTGAGTGACGCCTTAAACGGTAACCTTTCTGCTGTCTTGGGTAATAAAAGAGGGGGGAAGTAAACTTTGAGCACCACTGTCTATCAACCTATATAGGGTTGTCCATCAATCGTAACTGTTATAAAAGACAAATTGTTTTGAACTGACGTGGGGACTATAATCTCTTGACTCTCAGTTCGACGTCCCGAGGCGAAATGAGATGAAGTTAGTTTCCCGAATTTTTGTTGTTGTTGTTCCCGGAACGCTGTTTACAGTGTCTCGAAAACTGATTGGTACCTTTACATTTATAACAGATAATGGGTTCAAAATTCGATAAATTACCTCTATTGTTTCGACCTGAATTATTTGACTTATTGTTTTTATCACGGTTGTTATACGAAGATTTACTAGCCAACTCAAACTGGAGAACCAGTTGTGAAAGCTTAGAACAGAGGAAATCTACTGTCATCAGATGATGGAGGGGAAGCTCGTTGGGCTGGTACCTTTGTCTGTTGTATCATAGTTTGAAGCTGCTCACTCTTCTGCTGTAGTTTGTCCAGACTAGTATTGGATGACTGTACTGGATTTTGGGGGACAGGATGTGGTTGGGGAGGGACAAAAAATGGGTTTGTTGGATGTGATTGGGAAAAGGAAGATGGACCTGCCGCATACAAATTATCGGACGTGTTTTGTATTACTGGCTGCAGATGGTGGTGGTGTAGGTGTATTGCCAAAGAATTGCTGAGTGTGGCAATATGTGCCGGAGGATAGAGGATGGAAGAAAAAGCAGGGTCAAAGTACGTTGATCGTGACTGACTCACTGCGGGATTTGATATAAGCTGCAGTTGGTAAGTTCTTCACGTCGTCTTTCAGGAATCCTGTAATAATTCTTATCAATGGCCTGTATTTCTTTAATTAGGTCATTACGGTGCCAATGTTCTTGGATGCAACATGGGAGAGAATGGCACTACGTAAGCCTAATATGATTTGCTTGGTAATACTATCCTCGCCAGATTGAGGCTATATGTCTTGATTAAGCGTGATTTGCTCATAATGTAAGCATAGGTAGGTTCACCTATTACTTGTTTTCTAGTACGAATAACATCAGAACGATAAGTGCAAGCAGTACCTCGAAAGACTTCAATAAACTGTTTCTTTATATCTTCATACGTTTTTTTTTCCTGCGAAACCTGTTGAATGGGAAAATCTGTAGTAATAGTGCCCTTTCTGATAGAAATGAAGGAAGGGAGGATTTAGCTTTAGCGAGTCCAGCCGAACTGAGTTTTCATGTTGTCAAATCTGAGGAAAAAGTTGTCCACTGCGCCAGGGTCTAATCCCAAAAAGGCAGGAGGGGAACGCAACTGAATCACTTGTTCAGCTAATGATGGGCATTCCGACGGGTGGAGGAGGAGGCGGAGCATGTGACTTTTGTTGGCTGTTGACCTAGATTGTTTCTTACCAAAAGGAAATAATTCTGGTATTTGCGTTTTTAATTTGTCGTCTTGAGCGAGTCTAGAACGTGTGAGAATTGGGGATCTATTTGGCAGGACCTTCCCGTCAGGCGAATACATACATATTAAACCACTAAAAATAAGAACAAATATAACGAAAGCCGCAAGGCTGAAGGAAAAGGCTTCTTACTCACACCGGGCGAGTGCCAGTATGATACTCGTTCTCCTCGATTCCCGGTAGGAGGAGGCGCCATCATTTTAAATCCTTTTTTTCTTTTCTGCATGGCTTACGCTGGGTGGGTGGGTGGTACAATAACGAAGCGTTGTCTAGTGCCAAAAATCATAGCTTTCGCCATGCAGAAAAGGAGAAAAGGATTTAAAATGATGGCGACTCCATCCATGTAGCCTCCTCCTACCGGGAATCGAGGAGGACGAGTATCATCTTGGCACTTGCCCGGTGTGACTGAGAAACCTTAGCTTACAAAGGCGTATATTGGATGTACTCCGGGGGTTAATTCGTAGCTACAGGAAAAGGCAAACAATAATAAGGGTGACACTAGGTATATAGAACTAACTGGCGTGTTAGTTCAAAGCAATAGCCCAGACATTGAATCTCCTATCAGTGAGTGGCCCAGTTGTGGCCCAGCGCCTCCAGGTAGGCAGACCCAAGGAATAGACGGACGGGCAGAATGACCTGCCTCGATGAAAAGTGGGTCTATTATAAAAATTGACGTAGCGTTTCCAGGTATTGTCGCTCACCCACTTTCTTCGTTGTCCCTTGTTTACGTTTCTCTCTTGCCTCCGTATTTATGTCCGACCAAGAATTGTTGGAATTTCTTCCTGGTTGGTGCGATGAACTGCGTTGTGACAGTGCAAATTGTTTCCCGTCTGGGGGTTTCAGTGGCGTTCTCAAAAATGTGTAACCCCTCTAACCACAATAGGGAGAGAAAAATTGTATTGCAGTAGACACACTCCGTAGTATACTAATTTTAAAGTAGCCATTTACTTTTTGTTTTATATTAACTTTTTATCATCATGGCAATTGCTGTATGAATTTACGAGCCAATTCAAAGGAAAAGAGACGCCAACTATCTTTTCAATCCAGTGTCGCGAACTACGTAAATTATGCGATAGTGTTTTGATCTGGGCGTAGACCAAGTGTAGAATACTCATCCTTCGATATTGATTGATTAACTTTTCCGTTGGATGAAACGGTGTTTTGCTCTAGTGTAGGCGGCACGATTTTCATTGTTCGTTTAGTTACTTGTTTCTCCGTGATGCACAGAAAGGAAACAGGGTTTGGTTTTGAGACTAGGTAAATGTGTCGTTTTTAAGATTCACCTGGGAGAATGTGAACGCGTAATTGTGAAGGTGAAGAGATCTCTGTCAGCAAGGTTATACGCTTATTTATGAACAGGGATCCTCGACTAGAGCACGAAGTAGTTGTGGACAGTGTAAATTGTTGAATGTAACCAACATAGACACGGTGCATTACACAATACATAGTAGAACTACTACGCCAACAACAAGTAGGAACAGGGAAGATTGTGATTTGGAAACAGAAGGTGAGTCAATAAAACAGCAAGCGCTGAAAGAATTTCCGAAACCAATAATTACTGAGTACTGTGTCACAAGAGATGTTATTCCTATATGAACTTCAGCCCTTTTGGTTCAAAGCAGCAGCATTAACAGAAAATAGTTTTCGAAACTGAAATAATAGTCTGGACTTTAATCACAGCCTTCCAAGGCAGAAGAAAACGGTATTTCGTATTAAAATCATAAAAATATGAAAAGAAAAAGAAATACGACGGTAGCCGCTAAGTTTATCCCGCGTCTGTTAACAGCCGAACAAAAATAGGACTTGTGGAATTATTACGCCGAGCGAATGTTGACTCAAATTTGCTAAAGCTTGTTATCACTGGTGATGAAACTTGGGTGTTCAGGTATGGTATGGAAACGAAGGTCCAACCATCACAGTGAATCGGACAATCCTCATCACGGTTTAGGAAAGCACGAACGAGTAAATCTCATGCTAAAATGATATTAATCGTTGTCTTTGACTGGCAGGGGATCTTTCATCTGGATTTTGTGCAACCTGGTGCCACAATGAATGTAGCATTCTACGTTCAAGTCATGCAAAGATTACGAAAAAAAAAACGTGCGACGCAAGAGGCCAGAAAATCTGGTAGAAGTCCTGGAAGGTGCATCACAATAGTGTACATTACTATCCCTCACTCGTTATTCAGCAGTTTTTGGTAGAGCACCAGACACCTGTCCTCCCCAAACCAGCTTGATTTGGCACCAGCCGACTGCTTCCCCTTCCCTAAGTTGAAATCAAGCTTCAAAGGCTGCATAGTCCAGACCATAGAGGAAATGCAGGACCTCAAGACCATTCCAAAACTTAAGTTCCAGCAGGCATTTCAGAACAAAAAGAAACTCTGAGAGCGGTGTGTGCACAGTGAAAGGGGATGTTCTGAAGGATAGGTTTGGCTAAGTAGTGAACATTACAATTTTCTTCAATATTTAAAAGTTTAGTTTCTTTCTTAATACAGTCTTTGTATTAGGGCTTCTACATCCCGGTGATGAAATTTTGAATACTCCTAAATGTAGTCTAAGAGCTGGAATTCAAGTGAACAAAACTGATATATCTACAATTCGACTGAGTGCGAGTCAAAGCTCAATAAATCATACTAGATGAAAAGAATGATGAGGGTAGGGGAACAACCAGGCATTAAGAACAGAAACAAGGAAAGCAAAATGTAAAAGTATGAAATATTTTATTATTATGGAGAAGATTCCTGCAAATTATTTGATTAGGCACTCTTGGTTACTGAAAATATTTAAGTGAAAGGGAAATACGTAATGATGTAGTTTATAATAAAGTATTTAATTTTTATATTACGTTTCCTTCGTTTATACTCAAACAGAAATGGATGTGTTCCATTTCTAAAACAATAGTGTGTTCTTTTACTAATGTTTGCTGCGTAATGATACAAGGGTTAATTTTAAAAGCTATATATACAGATGGGAACTATTACGGGAAGTGATTCTGTGGGTTATATAGACAAAATATACTCATGTGAAGCATAGGTTAAAAATTGATAGTTTATCCACTAGATGGCTCTAAAGATAGAAATAATTTAAAAAAAAAAAAAACATTTTTCGTGTTGCCGAAGGGTTACAGGATGGGTGTTATTGAAAAGGTAGCAGTAAAATTGTGCCCAGTGGCTAATGCATCCCACTTGATAGTGATGCTCCATGTCACTACAGAATAGGTACAAACGCCAACATGTATGGAAAGATTGTTACCGCCCATACAATTAATTTTATCTTATCTTATGTATGGAAAGATAAAAATTTGCATACCACGGCGGTAGACCAGCACGATCATAAGTTTTTCCTAAATGTGTAGGCGGGTATCATCGGCGACCAAATGATCGGACCATATGTACTACCATCACGACTAACTTGACAGTTGTACAGCTAGTTCCTCGAAAACGATCTCGCTACGTTGCTGGAGGATACGCATTTGAGACAAGGAGGGCATACGCGATGGGACAGCTGCCAGTGTCTCCCGAGAGGCATGTACAGCCCTCAATGTGAAATTCCCTCACAAGTAGATTGGACGCTCTGACCCAGTTGCCTGACCACCCCTCTCTTCCTGATCTTAACCCTCTCGACTACTATCTCTGGGGACATGTCAAATCCGTCGTGTACGAGACACAAGTCCCTGACTTGCCTACGTTATACTCACGCATTCAAGCGATGCTCACATTGATAACATAACCGGTGTGAGCGACTCCGTGTCGGTGACTCTCCAGGCCAAAGGCAGCGCCTTCGAACATCTGTTGTTGTACCATGTTTGCAGTGACACTATAGTGTATGCAATTACATGATACCAACACTGTCTCAGTGTTATATTTGTACACATCATCTAGTCCTTCCAGCGTCATTCATCATTATACATGTTCAGAGCTGGCAATCTTTAAACTTTTGGCTTATTCTTCACATGAACACATTTCATTTATATGACCCAAAGAAACACCTCCCGCAATAGTTCCCACTTATTCTGGGACACCCTGTATTATTGCCCCACTTGTAAAATTGTTTGCCCGTCCATAAATCTGGTTCTGGCTATCGATCTGCGATTTCACCATCTGTGACAATGTTGTAAATGCTTATAGCAATATTTATCAGATTCGGAACCCTAAAATTTGGTTGTATTTGATGTAAATATTTTTAAAATTAATTTTCAGGTATTCCATACACTTTCCAGATGATTAAGATGTGGTTTCTGAACAGTTCATTTTTCAGCTTTTGTCCGGATTTTTCTGGATTATAAGCCATTGGATGACGTATAGGAAAAGACGGAGGGGCAAATAAGAGTTTAGAATAGCATTAGCGTATACGCCAACTTCTCTTTCGATTGCTTTAAAAGTTGTACATGTATTTTACTTGTAATCTTGCCGATCAGCTATTTCGGTTTCACTATTATATAATACGTAAGATATCTTAAGGGCAATGCAAAGCCAAGATGTACGACAAGAGATGGCAGCACTATCTCCGTATACGTCTAATATATTTTTATCGTTTCACGAAATTTCAATGCTGTTACTACAAATTCAAGCCTAGAGAGTTCAAACTTTCAGGAAAGAAAGTTCATAACCAATTCAAGAGTTCTATCTGTGTCGATTTTTTATTTTCTTTCTTGTTCATTGTTGAAAGTGCTTCATTGTTATATCCATAACAACAATGAAACGATTTTAACAATGAACAAAAAAGAAAATGAAAAATCGGCACGAATAGAACTCTTGAACTGGTTATGAACTTCCTTTTCTTCCCTGAAAGTTTGAACACTCTAGGCTTGAATTTGTAGGAGCAGCATTAAAATTTTGTGCAACGATAAAAATACATTAGACATATACGGAGATAGTGCTGCCATTTCTTGTCGTACACTTTGGCTTTACATTGCCCTTAAATGAAATACTCCATGTCGTACTAATAGGGTAAACATTTATTTTTTTCATAAAACATCTGTAACGTACATCACTAAGCTTGCAATTCGAACTATAAACGTACAGCATCTAACTTCATATAAAGATGCTACAGCAATGTCTCAGTAAATTCTGAAATCCATAAAAAAGTATTTACATTGTTAACTATTTAAAAGCAATACTATGTTTTATCCGTTAAACGATTCCATTGTTCTTTTATTCAAATTTTCATAACTTACTTCTGCACTTAACTCTGAATGCTGTATGTACAATTCTACCCACTTACAAGACATGCAAGTCAATGATACTTGCTGTCAGTGTTCATTTGTCGGGAGAATGTTCGGGATTTCCCGCGCTGCAAAGACATTTCCTGACTATACCGAAACATTCGCGCAACCTGGAATATAAACAAGTGTAAAATACGGTATCCTAAGAGCCTGAGAAGTTCTACCCTCTGTCTGAAAATTGAAGAAATCGAACACTGCTTACTATGATGGTAGATAGCAGTGTAACAATATGCACATTGCTATTCTAAACGTCTTATGTAAGGTTACATTCAAATAGAAAGAGAAATATTAACAAAAAGCTAAAGAAATACAGTTCACATAAATATATATAAAGGTAAGCAAGAAAGTTCTGTTGCTTTTTCACCCACCACCTTCGAACATTGATATGTCACCTAAGACGAACCTGGAAGATCAAAAATAGTCCCCATCAGCATCGATGACCTTCTGCCAACGTTCTGGAAGGCCATGGATTCCATCGCGGTAGAACTTGGTGGGCCGTGAAGCGAAGAGCATTTTGCACCTCTACTAGGGATTTGAACTGGCGTCCTCTAAGGTGATTGTCTAAGGAATGGAACAGGTGAAAATCGAACGGTGCAATGTCCGGGGAGTATGGCGGATGCAATAGTGTTTCCCATCCAAGGCGTAGAATGGTGTCCCGGGTCATCCTAGCCACGTGGGGCTTAGCATTGTCCTGTAACAGGAGGACCCTTTTGCGATTCAGAAGTGCTGGCTCCAGAGTTTTTAGTTTTTCTTGAACACGGCTCAACTGCTGACAGTACACAGTTGCATTGATGCTCTGACCAGCTGGTAGCAGTTCCCGATGTACGATGCCGCGAGCAGTCCACCAAACACACAGGAGGATCTTCTGGTGCAGTGCTGTTTTCGGCTGTTTTGGAACCGGTTCATGGGATGTTAACCAATGATGACGGCGCCGTGAAGCTTCGTACAGGATCCACTTCTCATCACAAGTCAGCACCCTGTCCAGAAATGGCTCCTTCCTCAGACGAGATAGCAAAGAAACACAGGTGTCTGCTCGCGTTGCCTTCTGGCCCGAAGTCAAATCATGTGGGACCCATCGACCCAACTTGTAGTGCCTCCCAAGTTGATGGAGATGCTGCCGAATAGTTTCTCCACTCACACTGAATTGTAGTCCCAGTTCCTCACATGTCTCGGTCTGGCCACTGTTCCCCTCAATTGCTGCCTGAAGATCTTCGTTTGGTACCTGTGTTGGACTTCCTGCACGTGGTGCGTCTTCGAGTGTTTCGTACCGTCCTTAAACTTGGTAAACCACCGTTGCACTGTCCGCATAGTCACGACACCCTCACCAAAGGCCTGGCATATCTTCCGCGCCGTTTGACCCCAGTTTGAACTCGTACAGCATACACGCCCTTATGACGCTCTGTGGAGGTCCCATGTTCACTCTGTCCTTCTGCACGTTCACGGTGTAACTGAACTGCCACAACCAGGTAGTATGTTGGCTATACCCACACCAACAACTGACCTTCGCCTGATCTCCATTCGCATTCAACTCACGGTGTGAGGGCCAATTGAACACAGACCTCCACAAAAAGCGACAAAACTTTCTTGGTTCCCTTTATACATAAAAGACACGAGTTCACCTCACGTATTATTGTAATCAGGTAGTAGAATATGGTAGATAGTTAACATACTCGACAGTCTAGCGCGAAAAAAAGGCTAGAATTTTTTTAAAAAAAAGTTAAATATACTTTCATTATGATGATAAATTCTTTTTCCATGTAATCTTCATATATAAGTTAACGTTTTCATGTTTCAGGGAAAAGAAGCGAGAGAAGGAACGTGATGAACTGTGGAAGAAATTGTCCGAGATGGAGCTCAACCATAAGGCTAAGCTGGATAACAAACAAATTTCTAAGTGATATTTCTGAAGAGTCATAGTACTTTATTTGCTGTTATATTTGTTGTGTGATGACATGTGAGAGTTATCGAGACAGTCAAGTGATTATGTCCTTTGTTTGAGAGCGTGTGAGAGTGAAGAGACTGACTGGCTGCAGTAGCTGCTTGGTGCTAGCCAAAATGAAGTGTGACTTGAAGGACTGGATTGTTTCAGTATAAACTGTAACTGCCAGCAGTTCCTTTTTTCTATGAGAGAGGATTTGATATGAGCAAGGTTGAATATCAATCATTGTTTGTCTACATGTGTGTACCTCTGAATTTAAGCAGAACAGATAATGTTAAATACAAAAAGAGTAATTGAGTTTATGTGACTCCACCAAGTGCTACTGTTGTGCACAAAATTGTTGACGTTTCCACTAACCAAGAGGTGACAAATAATTTATGATTAAATTGCTCTTTGTAAGTTTGAAATGATTTTGAGATTAAAGTGATTGAAGGTTATAGTTGCTTCAACTTTTTAGTTAGAAATTACGTGAAAAAAAAGTACTAAAATGTCTTTAAAAATTATATATGTATGTGAGACTGGTTGCAATTCTGCACTCCATAGTGTAGTCCGAGCTTACTAAGCAAGTGTTAAAGCTTTAACTTCGTCATTGTGTACTTTCACTGTAGTTTATTTTTCAGATAGTTTCAAGCTTTTTTTTTTTTTTTAACTATTTTCGTTTCCTGTTCTCTACGTTAATTTTTCGGATTTATCATTGTTTGGCTCTTTACTGTGCTGTTGAAAAGTTAACGGACGTCAATGCTGAACAAAATTTGGGCGATTACCTTAAAGGTAACCCATGCAACAAAGGCCATTAATTATATTTGTAGCGAATTTATTTATTTTTTTCTTTCTTCTCCTGTGTTACAGTCTCCTGAGTTAGTGTTCTCTCTTTCGATGTTTCATTGGTTTTATTTGGCGGATAGAGTATTAAAAACCAGGACGTTTTCACTTTCCATTTGTAATAAACATCGCTGAAGCTTGGTATTTCCTTTAATGTCTGCCATATATCCAGGTGAATCGTGATAAATCAACAGGCGCGCGGATACTCGAGAGAAAAGTTTTTTCAAAAGTTATTTCAATGCATAATATTACTTGAAAGAAAATATAGATAAAATGCTGAATGTGATCAACTTGTGCTGAAATGGTGCAGTTCCTTGTTGTGTTAGTTACTGATTGCTAGTTTTCGAAATAATTGCTGAAGGAACAGAACTCGTGGTAAGAACCAGTGTTGAGCTGCGGCTGAAGGATTTTGACATAGAACTGTGAAGACACTTCACTTAGATTTCCAATGCTGTGTTTTAGTTATAAGCATACATAGGAGATGGACAAATTTTAATATGTTTTGCGATCATGAACAGAATGGAGTGAATTCCACAGTTTGTAGCAATCTAAAGATTTAAAAGTTCAGTTCCATTAATATATTACTATATTTCAACTTACCGTATACTGGCAGTGGTATTTTCAGGCGGCAGCAGCAACTAAAGCCTGAAAATAGTTGCCCAAAGCGTGCCTTCGTGCGTGCGTGCGTTAAGTTACTGTTTTGTTCTGTTTTCATCAGAGAAGCATGGCTAAGTTTTCCAGTTGTCCAGTTTTCAGCAAATAACTACTCTTTATTTAAAATTTTACCACAGTTTCCGTTAAGTAAGAGCCAAGGTTTCAGGATCATTGTGTAACTTCTACAATACTTTGTGCATATAATACATATTTTATGAATATTTATTGCTGGAAAATTAATACTGGAGCTGGAGTTTCTTCAGTGCTTTTCTGGTTCAGATTGCAGAAGACAAAAAGAATCAATAAAATACGACTCTTGTAGACTTCTGTCTGTGCGTTGAGAGAAATAAAGCTGTTGAAGTAGAGAGCCATATGAAAATATATTTCTAGTTGTTTTATTACCCAGTAACATGTCTATATTACAGAAGTAAAACATTTCGGTATGTAGAAATAAAACACTGTGTACTTAAGGATAATATTAATCCAAATACATTCCCTGTCAGCAAAATACTGTCGGAATACATGTATACAGGGTGAATGAAAATTTGCCTCCACAGATGTACTCGTGTTCTTCCTAGGCAAATTCTATCGTAAGACAGAAATAAGCTTTGCAACATTTTACTACGATACATAACTTTCGGGTGATTAAGACGGAAACCGTGAAAAGTGAGAAAAAAAATACTAACGTTTTGGTGGAAGAATGTTCTGGTGTAGATAAGATAAAATTAATTCTATGGGCGGTAACAGCACTACGGCTAACCGCCCATCCCATGTTCTTCAGGTGTGTGATAGTACATAAGAATACGAGTATATACACATCACCTAATATCAGATGGGCTTAATTCCTCGGAGGAGACAAAGGTCATTTTCTTTTTAGCGTTTGTTAAATAAACGAGCAAATACGAGGCTTTTTCTATACTGACGGAATAAACCTTGGTCGGAAATTTGGTAGAATAGTAGAAAAATGCATCTGCTGTTCCACAACTGGAAAACATTTTGCCATTAGAACGTATTAATTCATAATTTATGCAATGTTGCCACTTTTCTGTTTATAGTTTGTCAGTAACATGGTAATTTCCGTAAGTGCAATTTTCCATTCACCCTGTATGTAAACATATTCATAGAAGTATAAATAGACCTCAATTCTGAATATTGCATAGGCATATTTGGTGTTTATCCTTGAGGGAAGAAGGTAGAAAAGGGTATCTACAGGTCATGAAAGTCAAGAAAAAAGTCATGCAATTGAGTTTCGGGCCACGAATTTAGTCAGGTGTACGTTGTAATTTTTTACTATTTTTAATAGTACATTTGCTGTTTCCCCAAATGTGCAGGAAAAAATATTATACATTTGAAGCATGTTTGATATTGCGAATTTCTAATGTTACAGCATGATGTATTAAATATTGTTATCCAGGGATTCATATCTTGTGAGTTCGGGTGTAGCAGTCCCGGGTTCCACTAATTCTTCATCTTTTTGTAACATGGAGAAGTCATGAATTTGGCTTCTGTGAATTCTGTCGACACCCTTTAGAAGCAACTACAGTGTGACTGCAGGTCATAAATAAGTAATAAAATTGAGTCATTGTCGACCAAGGGTCACCGTAGGCCGCTTCCCCCTCAACACACACACACACATTGATAGGAATCTCCGTGGGCAAAAAGCAAAGTTGATGACATGCGCCTAGAAAAGCTAGAGTGATAAGGTTTGGTAAAAGAAGGACCATGATTCACCACACACAAATCTTAACCTGTGTGATGTGTACAAGCTGCATTGACAAAAGGGTTAGTTGTGGTTGGGCTTGTGGCATGAAAAGATAGCGGCGGCTGTACCATTGCAGACAGTAACTGTAAGTGTTTCAAGAAGCGTATGCTAATGTAGTATCTGTATACCAGACTTCGTAGTATGTACTTCTATTTAACATGAAGAATAATAACATTTGAATGGGAACATGATTAGTTCCGCATGTTTTATGAAGCGTGTGTACGTTGGTACCGATTTGTGCTGTATCAATGTGTATGTAGAGCTACGAGAAAAGTACCAAATTATCCCGCTATGAAACCTTTTGTAAAGTGTAACTAAGGTTGTGAATGTTTTGTCTGCAAGAGAACTTTTGTCCATCGTTGAGAAAGAGACAAAAATACATTAGTAGGTTCGGAAGGAAATAAATGTAAATGCAGTATTGAAATATTAGGTTTTAAGTAATGAACAATGAAATGCGTTAATTTTCTCTTGTCGGTTACCAATGTGCCCTATCTATGATTACAAAGTGGAAATGTGTGTCATTAAAGACAAAATATAGTGAATGGATGCGAAGAAACTAGCAGATTTGTTAATAAAAAGGTATACCATGGCAAAGTCGTTGACAATAAGAAGAATATTCGACATGTTGTATGAGAAATAGTGAAAAGGTCGAGTATCGTAACTCAGATCATCTTATTAACTATGTAATTAGCTTGTTCGAGGTGAATGAAGATGAAGAAACTATGAAACTTCTTAAAGACAGAGTGCGTAAAGTGAACAATAAAATTTTTGCTAAATTTCAAAAGTGGATGAGAACCAAAGAACGTTTTCTAAAGAACAATAAGCAGTAGTTTGAATTGGAAGTGGAATTAGTAGCTGTTCCAGCAGAACTCATCTTAGTCCATCAAGTACATTAGAGAAAAGAGGTCATCCGCAACCGCAGTTTCAAGGAAGTAGTGAACTGACTAAAAAGCAGAAAGTCAAATATATTCGCGAATTAAAATCTGCATCAGAATTATGTTACGCAGTACAAATGCATTTGTGATCTGAAGGTTACGGAGAAGCAGCGAAATTAATTCATGAAGCAACAATTACTACAGCACCGCGTACTGCAAAAGTTAGGAATGCCTCCTCAAATAAATAACATTAAAGAGATAAGTAATTTCAGTGTCAAATCTGCTTCTTCCAGCGATAACTGAAGTTCCACAACGTGATTAAAAGGAACTGTTTCTCCATCAATACTTCGTACCACTTGATTTTTTTGACGTCCTTCCATTTAGTCTTAATTAAACTGAACAATTCACTTTTATTCCCGTTGTTAGAAAGAAATTATTTCCAAACTTTGGGAATTCTTCCTAATGACCCTGTATGATGTTCGAGATGATCCTCTACGTTGACATTCATAGATTTTAATAGAAATGTCTTTGTAATTATCAGTAACTAAATCAACTCTCCTCGCTTTTGTCAATGTATTGAAAATCTTTTCGGCCAATTCATCAAATGTGTCACGAATTTCTACAAGAGCATGAACGCAGTTCCATCCATTACATGTAACGATTGTGCACATGACGAAATATCTTAAGAAATGCCATGTTCGTCATCAAAAACTCGTTAGTTTTGACTTACCGGTTTTAAGTGGAATACCAACTGGAGTTGCTAAGGAGAATGAAACAGGACGAAGAGAGTGTTACAATGGACATTTCCGTTTTCCCCGTCCTTATATATTTTACAGTTTGTTTGTGTACATCGGATTAAATAACATATAATGTTTTTTTTTTTTAATTTCAGCGCTACGGTTTTCCGTTACGTAGAAATATAGCATGAAATACTAAGAATTCAATCTCCTACGTCATACAACAAAAATCATCCTCTGATTGGTTTGACGTAATCAATCTGTTGTATTTCCGTAGCTATATGCTTCTCCCTATGTTACGTTCCTTATTCAGAAGTTTGAAGACAAAAAAACAAAAAAGAGAAAGAACATTTACTTCATCACTTAACGAAATAATTAATGTACAAATCTGCAGAACACACTTCAATAAGTTTAAACACCAAAACATGTTTTTAATAACAGAAATTGCTCGAAACATAGACAGGGGGCAGTCTTAACTTGCAATGTTGTTCTTATCGCTCGTTCGTGCAACTGTTTATATCTTGTAAATTTAGCTCAGTTGGTTAGCGCATGCAACTTTTAATTTTTTATACTTTCACCTAAGGCTGTTCGAATCCTATCAATGGCCGTGTTTTATTTTACTTCACGAAACGCAAGAGTAACTTCAATGTGAAAGTTTCAATTTACGTTTTTGTTTCTTACATGCTTTTATTATTATTTTATACAATGACATATTAAAACTACTCAATATATTCACGGCCTACAAGTACGTTAAATTGTTAACAGATGGCAGTAACGAGCACTATTAATTCATGTGCTTTTAAGTTCTTGAAAAATACTTCACTAGCATTCATTAAAAAAGTATACGATTGTCGGATGTAAAAACCCACATTTTTTACAGAAAAAAGAGGTAATTCTTTTTAAATACAAGAGTTGTAAAGAGCATTATTAGAAGATATCTTATGATTTAATCATGAAAATGAAAAAAAAAGAGCTGATATAAATTAATGTTGAAGCTACCAAACTATATCAATATCTTAAGAAGTATTATAAGTAAAAATCAATTTTAAATTAATAAAACGAACTAAATGACGTGTTAAGGCATACAGAAACGCCATTCACCTCTTATACTATTTCT
>JAGDQP010008717.1:16879-43836 GCA_022664845.1 Lepisma saccharinum | reverse complement strand
CGCCATTCACCTCTTATACTATTTCTTTCGATCCATTTTTGCGATCTCTTTTTAACAATACTAACAAATTAAATACCATTTGTATGTCAATGACAAGCAGTCGGAAGACTGATTATGTCATAACATGGTGGCGCCCGATTAAGCGCAAGGCTGAGACTCTTTTGAAGCAAGTCTTTATAACTCTTGATAGATTCATCACAGAAAGAAAAGAAAATGTTTTCCGTAGTCTGCTTTAATAGAAGAATTTTTTATTGCAATAAAAAAATACTACCGGAAATGTCCACTGTCAACAGTCGATTTCGGATTCCAAGTTGGCAACCCTGTATCTCTTACACGAAGCGGAATTCGAGAAAATTCTATATGACTTTTATTTTGTTTAGACCTCAGAAATCTCCTCCCGAAGTTTTTCCACATCTTTCTGTTCAGTTACAATTCTCAGCAGCCGATTTTGGATTCCAAGTTGGCAACCCTGTATCTCTTACACGAAGCGGAATTCGAGAATTTGCCAGAGGACTTTTTTTTTTCTTGTTTTAATCTCAGGAATCATCTCCCGAAGTTTTTCCACATCTTTCGGGTTCACCCTGTATATAACCCGAAATATATGTGACACAAGACTGTCATATTTTATGCAAAGAAACTTTGGATCTTAACATATTTCGGATTCTATCGTACAAAGATTGCCTTGAACGTTTTTATTCGTTAATGTCTAATGTATCCCTTGGCTTCAGACTCGATAATTCGACATAAAGAATTGTAACTGAATTTGAAATGATATAGCTGCTTTGTAGTTGTGCAAAAGTCTCAACAATCTTGTTTCTCATTTCCTCAATGCAACAAATTATGCATATAATTTCGTTGTTATTGTCTCCCTAGAATATACTTAAAGTATTTTGCGTTCTCTCTTGTTTCTGTAGAAATCAACTTATTCCTTCCCTATATTTAATGGAAACATGATCTCAGTTTAAAGATTCATAAACTTAGCGTGTACCCTGTGAAAATTCTGGGACTACATCACTGCACACGCGAATAACATTTCGTAGTATTGTTACGTAACACAAGTGTAGTGTAAATACAACTTCGAAATCTCCATTTAGGAAGCTCCTACCGTGAGTAATTAATTGGTTAAGAGCCTGGCTGAGATAACTTTTTTTCAGCATTCAAGACAAAGTTGGACAACTGGTTTCTGAGATGATTCATATAAACATTGGGGATGATTTTCGGTTTCCCTAACAGATGGCGTCACTTTCGGACACCCACCCTCAGTCAAAACCTCTCTCTTTCTTTCTACTTCATTCAGATGGTTGCTAAAACGCTTGTGGGCGGGGAAAGGCAGATATTTCAGGTTTGCTACCTGCTGCTTTCGTTAGCGCAAATTTCCCCGTGGTAAAAATATTTTCTTTTCTTCCATTTCCTGGCTTTCTGTGCTTGTGCTTGTATGTGTATGTGTGTGTGTGTATTGTCCTCGAACACTTATTATATGTCCTCTCTGATTACATTGTTCAATGGGACCGCTTTTGCATTTGTGGTGATGAAACAAAATATATTACTTATTTATCTATTTACGGTATTTATTTATTGACTTATTCCACAATTCCAGGTTGGAATATATAGGCCTTATAATAATAATAAAGTCGTCTTTCTTGAGGGCATGTTTCAAACATAAGAAATAACAAACAACATAATACTGTGTATAATAAAGTACAAATGGTAAGTATAAAATACAGTAGTGTCATTACTGTAACAACATAAATAATTAATGCATACATATACCCTAATATAACACAAAGACGTAGATTATTCAATAAGTAGAAAAATATTTACAATGTTTGGCAAGTGAAAATGTCGAAAATGCCAGATCTCTCTAAAAGAAAAAAACACCACCAGCATAAGTATAATTTCGAATAATGGAAATCAAATCCATTTGATATAACCATCCAACTGCGTATACATGACCCTGATATCTCAACGCAGTCCGGAGAGAAAAGAGATAGGGTTTATGGTTTGAAACACTGAATATAACTTTTCCTTTGAGCCGAATATCGAAGACGAGTGGTTGAAGATGTTTCGTTACTGTAATAAAACATCAGTTACGGGAATAGGCCGTCGAAGAGGCATGTCGGAATGGAAATTTTCGAAAAGCACAACGAATCAAAACAAAATCTGCACAATATAATAGTGGCGAAAAGTGCTATTGAAATACACAAACGAATTATACTATCTAGGAATAAGTCTTGCCAACTCGGAACGATGCATAGATTGTAAAAAGAATAAAATATCGATATTGATACGCCTAGAAAGCATTCAGAACCAGACACCAAATAGAACCTCTCGTGGCAGAGAGATGCAAACTTTGCGTAATAGACGTGTTGGCATGTGACGATCGATATAGCGCTACGTTTCGTTACAGACATTACGCCGAAACAAATTGTTCGTAATATTCCTCCCTCCCCTTTTGAGCACTTTTCAGTCACTTATTACAACAGACCCAATTAGTCACAATCATAATCTCCCTCATTTTCTTTCCAGCTTCAAAACACAAGTTTCACGTCTTCCGATACAAACGAACTTGCTGGAAAACAATTTTGCTTTTTCTACCGCTAGTATTGGCAATTAGTAGACCTACGAGAAAGTCGACGCTCATTTACCAGTCGGTATTTATTATCAGTGGTTCCAAGTTGGTGATCCGCGAACCCCTGTGAACGTGGGTTTTACGTGGAACAGTGTTGCAATCTATAAACCCAATCTCTCTTCTCTCCGGATTGCGTTGAGATATCAGGGTCACGTATACGCAATTCGATGGTTATATCAAATGGATTTGATTTCCATTATTCGAAATTATACTTACGCAGGGATTTTTTTTTTTTTTTTTTTTTAGATCATTTTCGACATTTTCACACTTTCAGCCTCTAACGCTGTTGATTGTAAGTATCCGTGATGTGCCACCATTTTGCCCCTTACATCCGACACTAGTAGGTACTTTACATATAGGTTTGCTCGATTGCCTTACTTGCGTTATTAGTATTGTGGAGGCCTCCAAAATTTGGAGGTTTGAGATGCTTTAGCTACCTTAGTTTGCAACCCTGGCAGATGAGTTTGATATTAAATATTTTCCATTTACATGTAGTTTTGAAATATGTAATAAACTGGTGTAGTGCCATTTGAAAAAATAAAACTTTCTATTGGGTTGGCAACACTGTTCATCGTGTGTTAATGCATAATATGTTTTAGGCGTTCCTTCTTCGTGTACTTTCTGGCTACCAAGTTTGGCTAATTCTGCTTTGTTGGTTCAAAAGTTATTGGAGATTATCTCATGTACCCGGTATACTGTCATTTGTTCGCACTTCGAACCAGTAGCGCTGACTGGTCTGCAGCGGTAGCCCATCGACTCGAAGGCCCCGGGTTCGAGTCCCGGCATGGGTGTGGATTTTAACAGCTACAGAAGAATCGTGATGGGCCGAAGTCCAAAGTTACTAGACTGGCACATATAAAAAAATACAGTTTACCAGTAGCGTAGGTAGGAATTTCCCAAAGAAGGGAATATCTAGAAAATCATATCCTTGGCAGCTATGCAACCAAACACAACAATTTCTTTAAAATAATATATTTCGGGGCTTTTTTCTATAATTTTAGAACAGCACAATTATTGTGCGAAAACCTATTAAATGCATGAATCATATCCGCATAGTCTGCTTACTCCAGTTATGATTCTAATACAAATTTAGCTTTATTTGAAACATTTTTTCAAAGATATACGCATTTATTTATTACAAAGTATAAAATATAGTATTTCGCGTAGATATAGATGGCGTATATATATATAGAGAGAGAGAGGTTGTACAAAATCTGAAGCACTTTTTAAAAGTTCGGAAATCTCATATGCTTCCATTGCACTTTTATTTGTTTCGCTTTCGAAAGTTGCAAGTAATGTTGAATATTCTGTATACAATGAAAATTTAAAATTCTACTAACTGTGGGAGTTTTTGTTTTCGTGTTCAGTTTCTTCATTTTAAGACCTCAAATAACACTTTCGTAATATACTATCATTTCTGATAGTTTATTATATGTAGCTACTGTATTGGATATTCTAGACCGATACTATTCTTCCATACAGCTCAGTGACGTATCTAACCAGAGAGTTTAGAGGGTAAGAACCTCTCCGAAATTCCGATTTATTTGTACACTTCGTGTTTTAAAATTACATCCACAAACTTCTGGAGGTGATTCCTCACATCAAAACAGAACAAAAATTTCCTCTGATCATAGTTTCGGAACTACAGGGTGCCGAAAGCGTGGGAAAATGAACCTTAGATTTTTATTTATAACACCAGGAACAGTTGAGCTGACACATCGTGGTACCCTCAAAGACTATAAACCTACTCTATTTGAAAATGTAGACTTCAAAATTCCGCAATGGGAGCTCAAGAGATTTCTTAAAGGAAGGAGGGGATTCCGCAATATTTCTGAAGTAGAGGTAGGTCGAGATGAGCATGAATTAAGACTTCTCGTGTAAGTAAAGATGGCACACGTCATCTTGTGCATCCAGTCGGGTCAAAATTCTTTGATAACAAATAAATAAGACATTCGAAATTAGGCAATTCTTACTCCTGCTTGTTATGCATCCACGCATTTCTTTCTTAGAAAATCGTTCGGTGTATGGAATTTACTTGAGATCTTGGCTTGGCGCAAACAAATTATTATTTCCTGATGAAAACCGTCTCATTCATGTGCATTTTGACCCATCTTTACTTTAGAGAATTTCTGGGAATCCTTTGCGTGCCCATTGTGGATTTTTGAAATATGCATTTTCGGATAGTGCAGATTTAAAGTCTTTGACGGAGCCATGCCATACTTTTCGTGATGTTAGATATATGAAGCTCTGAAGTTCATTTTCCCATGCTTTCGGGACCCTGTAGCTTCGAAAATATACACATTTTGAAAATTTGTCTGAGGAACTTTCGTCTTGTTTTGGTGTGAGAAATCACCTCCAGAAGTTTGTCGGTGCAATTTTAAAAGACATTGTATTTTTTATCAAATTTCATATCCCGATCCTCTTTGAACCTCCCCCAAATCCGTGAAAACCCTAAGAAAAATTCGGGACACATGCGTGAAAGAGCAAGTATAATACTGTAATTAGAGCTCATTTTCTGTATTTTTGTAAATATTTTCATAGCTTCTTCCAAACTCAAATATAATGCGACTTGCTTTGTCTTCCTTCAGACAGTTTGCTTTAGCTCTTTCAAACTTTATAACAGTATCTTTGGCATTATTCACAGATTCAGTAGGTGAAGGTGTTCCTTTTGTAAGAACGTGTACAACGGGTAATCGTAGCGAAATACTAATTTAATGGAATAAATGTAGCAAATAAATCACAGCAGTATATCTTGAATAAATATTGAATAAATATTACAGTATATCTTGAATATTTTTATATTTCGTAGCAAACTGCTGCCTCCATCGTATGCTTAATAAAATAAGATCTCGTAATTAACACCAGAATTATCAGATTTGATAAATTGTTTTAGTTAAATCCCGATATTGTTTCTTCACAACGTTTCTAACCAACACCACTTTAGGGAAAGATTGCCAGATTGTTACTGAGTCACGTGAATAAACTGCTTTTTAAGAAATCATATACTCATCATTGACGTAATTATTAACAAAGCTTTCCCATGTAGGCGATATTAAGAATTTCATCCGCTAAAGCCGAAAATCATTCAGCTGCATTTAGTTTGTCAAAAAATTCCTTAGTTGAAACTTGATCGCAAATGTTAATAATTGATTTTCTAAACTCTTCTTCCCTTATAGCCGACCGAGGTAGACGTGTGGTCTGAGGCGTTAGGCCAGCGTCTCCTAGCCTGTAGGTTTGAATGCTACCTGGGGCATTAATGTGTATGAAATTCAACAAGCGTTGACCTCGTATAATCGTGACCAGCCGAAGTCAAAAGTTACTAACATAGCCCATAGAAAATAAAATTTACCAAAATTATCTTCTCCGTAATGATCTGAAAGATCACATTAGATCTTACAACCGAATCTTTTCAATGTGTGTAATTTTAATTTATAATTCATATCTAATGTAATGAGGAAGTCTGTTCAAGTTATTTCTTCTCTACGTAGAAAGTAACTACTTCACCCATAGATTTTAAATGTTTTATATTCAAAATTTTCTTCGTTCTACGCTCATTGGGACTATCAGTACAGAAATTACTACATTCTTCATTATTGTCTAGAAATCGTCTCTTTTTTTTTTCTTACTGGCGCTATCGATATGATTATCGAAGAATTTTTATTTTACTGGCTGTCCTAAAGGTTATTTACCACATCTACCTAAATGTGAAACTACAACGCAGAATGTACAATACGACCTTGTCTGTTTATGAATAAACTTACAGTATATCGGGATGGACGTAAGCTGTAGTGCTGTTACCACCCTTACAATTAATTTTATATTTTAACTAACAAATATATGTTTCCAAACATAACTTAAATTTTCTTCTTCTATAAATACTCCTCTTCCAAGTTCATAAAGGTAGAGTCAAGGGGGGATATATCCCCCCTTACCTGCGCCACTGCTTCTTTCGTGCCCCCTATCTCCTTTCCCCCTAGGCCATTGCACGTATAATTTTGGTGTTCTCTATCCACAGTCTTTCAGCTGCTTTATGTCTCATTCGGCTTTGCTCGTTATCAGATCGTGATCTTTCCTTGTGAGAACTCGTTTGTCACAGGCTTACTTTCATCTAAACACACACACACAAAATAGAACGGAACCGTAAATTATGCCTCTCCTCCTTTTTCCTTCAAGCTTTTGGGCCAGCCTGGCAGCCACTGATGAGTGAAGCTAGAAGCAACCTTGGGTTTCTCTCGTGTTTAAAATATCCGCGCCGCTATGAGAAAGAAGGGAGTGGGCGACCGTAGAGCCACCTTACAAACAAACAGCGAACTGCTTGAACATAAGCAAACACAGAGGGTCATACTTCAAAATCACGGATGATTGATATAATTTTGCATTGATTGTTCAATTACTTCTGTTAAATAAACGAAACAAGTAGCACAATACAAACCAAGTTAAAATATGGTTCTTCATTTCTGTGAAAGTCCGAAGCTTCTACTTCATTTCAACAATGTATACTCAGGGGTGGCATTTGCCTCTATTATTATTAATTTCTTATGGGAAATTCAATTAAGGATTCCCCGATTTCTATGAAGAATATAATTCATCAGATCACTCACTTCAGTTCTTAACACTCCTATACACTATGCTGAATATTTTTCGAAAAAAATATGATAAAAACATTATATTTCGGTTAATGTACGGGAACCCCGTGTTAAAATGAACGAATTTCAGCCGCTCGCCGCGCCCAACTAAGCCAGGCTCTTAAGGCGTCGGCTTGTTGAGTGAAAGGACCCGGGTTCAAATCTCGACGGGTGCGAGTATTTTATTTCTTTGAAAATATATTTCTATCTCTTCATACTGCTTTCTTGCATTTTTCGTAGATGATCCTAGATTAGTGACCATGGGTTAAGGTAGGTTAGGTAAGGTCAGATTCGGTTATGTATCTTCACATTTCGTTTTTTTTCTTCCAAAATACATTTCTATCTATTTGTACGAACCTGACCTTACCTAACCTCCGATATCCCTAAAAATGCAAGAAAACTATTATTAATAATAAATGCGAACACGTCGTGACACATTGTGACGAAATTGGAGACTAGAGCATAGGAATAATCCTTGGAAGGGATTCACAAAAGCTGTGGTAAGTGAAAAATTTAACGCAGATTCTACGAATTCACAGAAATCAGACACGTCAAACTTACGGAAACCAAGTGTGCCAATTAACAGGGGGAAATTCTCCCTGGGAGTCTGCATGTGAGAATACGTATAATGTATAATATTCTATTTATCACGTTATTTTCATATTAAGAACATATAATCCCCTCTGTAAAATACCTTAATTCGCACACTGTTGCAACCTTAGTGTTTTTCCAGATTTTGTCCTCGACTTAGGTTCTGGCCGCATCCTTTCACTACCGTGCTTAGTGGTAAGCCTCGGACATGAATGTTTGTGTGTGTGGTTTTAACTTAATTCTAAAAATATCAGCCTATGCAGATTAAAAAGATATATCAAACTGAACGAGTAAACCCCGCTTGGGTGAACAAAGTGTTTCAAAAAAGTTCTAGAGCGTTGTCTTAGCATTAGGAAAGTCCTGGGATCGATTCCAGCGGACGACCATTCTAACTGAGGTTTCCCAAAATTTTCCTCACCCATACTAGGCAAACGCTGTGATGGTGCATATAAAATAGGCCCTGGCCGTCTACCTTCCAACCTTATCTCGGCTTTATCCTCAGATGCCTAAAGGCCTTAAAATATTTTTTAAAAAATCCTTCCAGGATCCTGTTACCCCGCTTAAACAACATAAATCAATTCACACATGCACACAAATCATGTACTGTAGATGTGAATATACGAATATAATTTATTGGGTGTCAGGAAAAGTAAGATAGACCCCGCCCATTCTTCGTTGTCAATTTTCAGCGGCAGAGCATTGGCGTAGCATTTGAGAGGTCGTGGGTTTGGTCCCAGCGGCGGACGATCCTGAGTTTTTTTTTCAGGTTTTCCCCTGAGTCACACCAGGCAAAATATCGGGATTGCGCCTTCAAAATTGTCCCTGGCCGACACTTCCTTAATCCTCTCCCCTTCCCTATCCCAGCCTGAGCTTTAGTTACCTAAAGGTCATAAATAAAATCCAAATTCATTGTCAATTCAAAATGCGTAATGTTAATTACAGGACACATAGATTAAATCAGATGTTAATATATCGTGGTAGAAGAAACACAAATAGAAGCAGAAAGGTTATTTGAAATAAAATTTAAAGAATAGAAAATTGAGTTTACTACGGTTTCAACTCTTGAACCCATTTTTTAAAAATTGATTCATGAGGGTTTGAATTCGCGACCGCAGGCACAAGAGGCTAGCGTGGTAACCACCAAACCACCTAGACTTGTTTATTCCCATGATAAGAACACAGTATTAATTGAAAGCTATCGAAATTCTCCGGGTCTCCGATATTTTCCATGTCAGAGCTTTGCTTTTATATACTTAAGATAAAAAAATAAAAGCTGAGCAAATCAATACGTTTTAATTAAAAAACTAAAAACGTGTAACAGTTTCATGCTTGATCAGACACACGGAATTACATAAACAAGACAGCTTCTAACGAGCCAGCTACCTGGTTTCTGATTGGCTGCTGGTAGCCAATTCCATACTGTAAACACAAAATGGATTTTTAATTAACATTCCTTGATTTCCTTCCACCCCCTGTTCCTACTACATCTATGCTAGGAATTAAAGATAGTTTAGCGTAGTTCTCGTGGCCGATGGGTTTTAAGGACGTGGCTATCGTACTTTTGTTACCCATGTCCATGGCTTCAAACGCCATAACTACCACTATATATTTTTTTTTTCAGTTACGTCGGAATGTTCAATTTATGTTCTTTACCAATTGCAAATGGTGTTTACATTCAAAATAATACGGGGCCACGGTGGCTCAGTTGGTAGAGCGCTCACCTCTGGTGCTAGGGATCGTTGGATCGATCCCTGCTCATGCCATGTGGGCTTTGTGGTGGACAAACACAGTGTGCGTGGGTTTTCTCGGGGTACTCCCGTTTCCTCCCACTTTCTTCATTCCACTAATTCATCCCATCATCCATACGGCCTGAGCCATAGTTGCCTAAAGGCCTTAAAAATAAAAAAAATAAATTCAATTCAAAATAATACAGATTATAGTGGCACTAATTAGGAAATACAGTTCCTATTATAATGAAGAAGAGAAGACAACGCCACACACACACACATATATATATATATTACATAACATCAGTCTCGCGAAAGATTCTTTAGAGATTAGGCGCATCTCCCTTTTTTCCTTTCATTTCCAAAAGGAAGAATAGTGCCTGTAAACATAAAGGTCAAGAGTTATACCACACGTTTTTTTTTTTTTTTTTTTTTTTTTTTTTTTTTTTTTTTTTTAAATAGGCTCGTGTGTAGCGTTACACACAATATTTGTTTCCTGGTGCCCGTGGACCCGGGTTGGGATTTGTGGGGGGCTATTGAAGGGAGGTTCGTAACAATTAATACTCATGATGTTTGGCAATGTTTTTGGTCTTTATTCATTCTGCATTTTAAAAATATGCTTGTGCTCATTAATGCCCCCACAATTTGTTAAGATAAAAGATAAGAAAAAATTAATTTTATAGGCGTTAACAGAACTATGGCTTGCGCCGGTCCCGTCGCGCCCACAGTTTGTGGTATTTTTTATGTGAACACCATTTGTGATAGAGAACAAAAATTGAACGTTCCGACGTAACTGGGAAAAAGATTATTTTTAAATGTGGTAGTTCTGGTTTTCAAAGCCAGTGCACATGGGCATCAAAAGTACAATAGCTACGTCTTTTAAAAGAAATTGGCCACGAGGTCCAAACATAAAGGTCTTAAATTCCGACAAATTCTTACACTTCTACCATTTTACGAAGTTAATCCAGCTTTTTTCTTTCCGAATTCCACAGAACTTGAAAGTGCTGAGCTAATTTTTTATAGTGGATGGATTAATTCACTAAGACCGATTTCACAGTCATCCGTACGAGCGCGAGTACGCGATAACCATATTTGTTTGTCAAGAAAAATCCTTTCTTTATGCTCTTCATTCACTCCATTTCTTCCTGGTTTTGCTCTCAAGGCTGATAATATGACCAAATATGAGGCCGTATGGATGAAAGAGAGAACCTGGATGGACAAAGAACAGGATAGTGAATTCAGATATTGGCTAGAAAACAATTTTGAAACTAAGAACATTGAGAACTCGCTAACAATCTCGGAGGGTACTCTCGATATTGAGAAATCAAACCAAATAATAATGAACTTCATAAACCCAAAACTGGTAACATTTCCACGGGGCTTTGCCCAAGTAGTTGTTGAGTCACACAGTAGTTTCAACTTCGATCAAATGAATAAACTCCAAATCAAAAAGAACAATGGAAAAGAACTAAATATATTCTACAGGAAGAATAAAATCGGATGTAAATTTATTCATAAAGAGTTATAGAAAGAAGAATTTCTAGGAGATGTGGAGATTAAATTAGAGCACTTTCAAGAGATGAAATTAACTAAGAAGATAGAAATAAATATGCCTGCAATAGGAATGGGTCTCTGGCAGCACGAACCAGAGAAGTACTAGTGAGATTTAAAGATTATAATAATAAATGTGAAGATAATAAAATAATATTCAAAAATATACGCGTATATATATATATATATAAAGTAACAATTTTTTTTAACAATAATCTTTTCTTTCCAACAATCAGAATAAAATAACAATTGAATTTAAACAATATCTTAAAAAAAAATGTTTATAAATAATAAAGTTTTGTATAAGGAAATAATAAAAAGCGAAGGAACAATGTTTAGTATTTTTTATGACCCGAGAAACCAAAAGATGACAGAAACAAAGATTGTAGATCAAACAGAAAATATTCCCTCAGATGAGACTGGTAGAATGGTAATTAATATCTCAGAATCAGAAACTGAGTCGGAATATGATGATGGAGGAGGAACCTCATCGCCGGCAGAAAGTGGGAAGGTCAAGTCACCTTCACAACTACGAAGGGACCGACAACGTTTGATAGCCTTCAGGAACAGAAGAAAGAATTTATTCCAAGAAGAGAACTCTCCACAAAGCAGAGATAACAAAAATGAAAAAAAATAGATACTGGAACGCAAACTTGCAAAAAAGAAGGAAGTGGAGTAGCTGGTTTTCAAGGTTGCTTCTAGGAGAGAAAACAACATTAGAAACTCAATTGCCATCTGATGAGGAGAGCGAAGATGATGAACATCAGGAAAATATAGTAGAGGAAGAAGAGAGGTGTGAGAGTCAGCATTTAAAAGAAAAGGAAGCAGAAGAAAACAAACTGCAAAAAGATCATGCGCGTGTTGGTACGAGTGGATCTGGGGAACAACAAATGAAACCAAACTGGTCATACACAGTAGAGGAAAATCGATATGAGTTAGCAATACTTGAAGATCCGTAGGTCCTGACCATCGCCCTCAGGCATATTGTGGGAAGACTCCACGACAACGGAGATAGGATTACTTTCCCCATACCGGATGCGGTGGACCGTATCTCTCTAAAAAGACACAATTTATCAACTGAACCGGGACAGTTCTTGGAACTCGTTGATGAAGTCTTCGAACGTAGGGACGAAGACTTTAACCTAAATGAGGTATATAATGACTTGGTGAGGGCGCATGGAAGGGTGCTGCTGGACCCAAAGGAGTCCTGGCCGCACTGCTATGTGCATACCAAGTATCCAAATATACAATAGTATGCGGCCTGAGCAGTGCTCTGTGCTGCAAATAAATGCACAAGGTTATCGACTGGTTGGAATGGAAGTGAGGAAACTAGCTAAAGAATTAAAAACTGATATCATATACATTCAGGAACCTTACACTTTGAAAGGTAGATTAATAAATATTCCAATAAGGGGCGAAAATCCAAAAGCTGCAATTATCAATCTTAATAGAAACTATCAAATCATTGAAATTTCACAATTTACTGATAAATTTACGGCTTGCGCTGAATTATTAACAGGATTCGGAAAATTTATTTTAATTAGTATGTACTGCCAGTTCAGATTTGAGATTACCAGTTTTATAAACAAATTAGAATTAATAATAAATACATACTCGAACCAAAATCTAATCATCATAATGGATTCAAATGCGAAGTCACCATTATGGTTCAGTAACAGAAATGGCAGATGCAGGAGGAGAGGAGAGCAGATGGAAGATATAATTTTTGCAAATAATGTAGTAATAAATAAGGATGGACCTACTTACTGGAACCGCGCGGGAGGAACATCAACATTGACTTAACACTAACTACACTAAATTTAGGAGATAGAATTCAAAATTGGAAAGTTCTGGGTGGTCTCACTAGTAGTGACCACAATGTAATTAATTTTGAAATTGGAACAACGAATATAATAGTGCAGGGCACTGCTCATGATAAGGACTCTATCAAATACTACATAAATAGAATGAACTGGGACATATTTCAGAGTCATTTAGTACTACCTGAGATAGAGGATGGCGCTAACGTGGACTTAATAGCCATGAATATTGAAGACTCGGTAAAGTAAGCAGTGGAGACCGCTGGTCCACCGCAGGGGGAGGCCAAAACAAACACCACCGCCTTTTTCTGGTGAGCCGAGCTGGAAAGACAGGGGAGGATCGTCAGGGCTAAACAGTTATCAGCAAACTCTGGACCTGGAGCTTAGAAATGGGAAACTGGAACAAGATCAAATAGCTAAACAGGAGTACAAAGAAACATTAAACATTAGGAAGGAGTCGTCGTGGGATAAATTTGTGGAAATTAATTTGACTTTAGATCCTTGGGGTTCTCTGTACAAAATATGTATGGAGAAAACTTCTTCAACGACATTGGCAACCTTTAAAAAATCAGATGGCACATATACTACGACGTGGAAGCAGTCGGCGGACTTATTGATGAATGATCTAATACTAAAAGATTCTGAAGAACCAGAATAGAAATGGAGAATATACTAGAACTCGTTGGAAGAAGAAGGGATGAGGTAATAGAAGAACTTTCTGTAAAAAATCAAGAAATCGAATTAGCTATTAAAACTCTTTAAAAAAATAAAAAAGCTTCAGGGCCAGATGGCATTAAATCCGAGATCTTAAAAGGACAAAGAACCTTTGGACGCCGTACCTGGCAAGTCTCTTCATTGAATGCTTGAAACAAGGCAGATTTCCAACTAAATGGAAAGAGGCTAACTTAATAATTTTCTTAAAGAGCGAAGAAAAACCAAAATCCAACCCTAGATCATATAGACCTATCTACCTCCTAAACGTAATTGGCAAGATTTTTGAGACAATAAATAGACTTGAAGCAGCAAGAATATGCTTGGAAGAGGATCAAATTCCTTTTGGATTTAGAAGGGGAAAATCAACGTAGGACGCGCTAAATAAATTCTGTAAGGGAGGCAGAGGCAAAATATGTGATCGCAATTTTTGAGGATATTAAAGGGGGCATTCGACAACCTGTGGTGGCTCTTTTTGTAAATCTGAATAAGAACGAAATCCCGTATTACCTGATTAGGGTGCTCGGGGACTGCTGCAGAAGCAGATTTGTCAATGTGTGTGCCCCTGGAGATAAGCTGAGCAGAAGACCGAACAAGGGGTGTCCACAGGGGTCGGTTTGCGGTCCTATTTTTTAGGATGTCTTCATTGACCCCTGCGTGAAAATGATCAATGAAATGTAGGAGGTAGCATCGATAATAGCCTACGCCGACGACATTGCCATCTTGGCGGAGGCGAACTCGAGATTGTAAATAGAAACCAAGGCAAAAATAATTCTGGCGGCCATTAGTAAGTGGTGTGAGCAGTGGCGCAACCGCAGGGAGGCATTGCTCCCCCCCCCCCAACTCTGGTCAGACATCAATTTTGCGGGGGGCAAACATACCGGTAGGCTACATGTTACTTCTGAGTCTCAACATTTAACGCTAAAACAGCTTTGAATTTTCGTTATACTTGTTTTCATTCATTGTAAACAATTGTTTTAGTAATTATATATGGTTGAGAACGTTTGAAAAAGATAATTCTTTTTTTCTTCAACCAATGTTTATTTCCGTCTCAGTTTTTTCATAAGTAAAGAGTGCGGTTTCTTTGATTCCTCATAGTATTGTTAAGCACAAAAAAGCCAAAGGGGAAAAAATCGTCTACTGTTAAAAAAAGGATTATACTGGGTGTGTAAATATGAAACCGGAATTTATGTACAGAAAACACAGTGATTGGATGACAATGCTAAGAACTATTTTATTTGAAGTATTGGCCATCGCTAGCGATACATTTCTGCCATCGTTCTGGGAATTTGTGGATGCTAGACCAGAAAATACTGTGCCTCTTGTGCTGCAAACCAGTAATCAAGCCACTTTCGTACATTTTCGTAAGATGTGAAGGGCTGGTCAGCAAGTGCGTGTCCCATGGATGCAAATAAGTGAAAATCGGAAGGCGCCAAGTCTGGCGAGTAAGCCGCATGTGGAAGGATTTCCCAGTCAAACGTCGCAATCGTTTCCTTGACCGGTTTTGCTGTGTGGGAAGGTGCATAATCGTGAAGCACAATGATTTTATGTTGTCTTTTGGTCATATTCTGGTCGTTTTTCACGCAAAGCTTGATGCAAATAGATCATTTGTTGTCGGTAACGTTGGGTATTAACGGTTTCGCCAGGTTTCAGCAGTTCATAATAGATCACTAGTAGAATATGTGAGAGTTTCTTTAATTTTTTAAGAGCGTCTGGTTGGTCGAGAATTTGTGACGTCACAGCGTTGTGATTGGCTGATTGTGGGAGAGGCTTGTGACGTCAGAGACCATCACGTGAACTTACCGTAGTATGGGGAATGGATTGAGGTGATGTACGATATGTTAGTATAAGATTGTGGAGTAAATTTGGGGAGAAGATTACGGGTGAATTTTTAGGGAAAACTGATGATGTAATCTAAGATGGCTCCTGGAAATTCCCATTACGTGTGAGCACAGGAAAGGGTGATGAGTTGGGAAGATGTGGAGGGTACCTAATGTTAGTATTAGATGGTGGCTGAATTAGTGAGGACGTAATCGAAGATGACGCCTGGAAATATCCATCATGTGACGCCTAGCAGATGAGCTTTGAGTTGAGTTGAAATGGTGTTTGTACTAGATCATAAGGAATATACGGACTGTACCTTTGGACGGGTATATCAGAAAACTTTAAGGAATATACTGACTGCGCCAGTGGGCGGACATATCAGAAAAGTTTATGGAATATACTGACTGCACCATTGGGCGGGAGTATCAGAAAAGTTTTAATGTTGAATTAGATTATGTTAACAGCTCTACGAAGAAGTGTACCTTTCAAAAAAAGTGTTTCCTTATTTTGATTGGCGGACGAGACCAATACTCGTTTTTACTAGGTTGAGCACATCCTTGTGGTCAATTTTGACCTTTTTTTATACCATAGTACTAACTACTCACATACTTACTCATATACTCACCTTTTTAAAAAATTGCCTGTTTATTTTGATTGGTCAGACGGCACCAATATTCGCTTTTTTTACCCAGGTTGAGCACATCCTGGCGGCCAATTCAATTAGTGATTTTTTTTCCTCCTTTAGCCATGTTGATAACATGGCTAATACCCACTGAGAGGGTTACGCCCTGTGTTGGAAAAGAGATTTTACTTTATTTTTCTGTTTTTCATGATTGTCGTTGGTCGAAGAGATTTTCGTTGAACTTCGTTAACTTTCCCAGCTTTGTAGGTTACTTGCTTTTGTTTGTATGATTCTGTGGCGGCCTAGAAGTTCGTTTCTGTACACACATTTTTATGGCTAATTGGGATTGGTCTTCCGTTCTTTGGGTGCTTCTGTTTGATTATGAATTCTGTTAGCTCTTAAGTGGGTCTATGTGTGCGATGGTATGATATAGTCTGGTGGTTGCGGATCGATGAAAGCAGTAAGGTATGGTGTTTCTGGGTGATTGTCTGAGAGAGTGAAGAGATATAGACCGAAAAGTAGGCCTAGTGGGCGAGATACAAAAGCTGTGGTTGGTGTTTTGTAGGTTGCGTCTTGATGCATACAATCAAGGAAGGGTGGTAGGTTTCGTATCTGTTGGTTGTCAATCGTATTCTTAATTTCTCCAGATGGTACAGTATGTTAGGTATGGCAACTCGTTCGTAGAGCTCAGCAACCGGAAATCGAAGTTTGATGTGGTGTGCTATGTGCATGTCTTTCTAGGACTTTCAGTTTGTTGTAGAATTTTGCTTGTGCTGGAATCCAAGCTACCTGGCCAAAGGTTAGAACTGGGCGGAGAAAAGCTTTGTATGTGTTTAGTACGGCAGTTTGGTTTATGCCCCAGGAGGTTCCTGTGATTCGTTTTAGCAGGTTTAGGCGGTTGTATGCTATTTTAATGAGTGCTTTCAGATGTGGATTCCAGGTTAGGTGATAATCGTAGGTTAGGCCTAGGTATTTTACTTCGTGGGCAGGTCTGATTTTAGTTTGTTGTACGTGTTGGCGAAGGTTTCCCGGGTTGCGTCGTACTCTTGTGCGTCGTCGTGGTGGTATAAAAATAATTGCTTGTGTTTTGGCTGCATTTATTGTGAGTTGCCACTGGTCACACCATTGACCGAATATGTCTATTGCAGTTTGCATTGTTCGGTTTATTTGGTTACCGGTTTGTGCTGTTGCTAGGAAGGCCGTGTCGTCTGCATATTGATATAGTTGTATATTAGTGGGTAGGTCTGAGCTGAACATTATATATAGTAGCGGTGAAAGTGCGGATCCCTGTGGTACTCCAGTATTTAGGAAAATCGGAAAGGAATTGCTTTGGTCGATATTGATATATGCCAAACGGTTTGTCAAAAAATTATAAATGTACCGGATATATGCTATTGGTAGTTGAAATTGGAGAAGCTTCCATAGTAGACCTTAATGCCAGACTTTATCGAGCGCTTTCTCCAGGTCGAATAGCACGATGCAGGATGGTTTGCTGGTGTTCTAGTGGTTTGTGATGTGGTTGGTCAGTCTGAGAAGTTGGTCCTGAATGCTGTATTTTGGTCTGAAGCCTGCCTGTTGGTCTGGTAGTAGGTGTCTTTCCTTGAGATGTGTATGGAGGCGATGAACAAGTATCCGTTCTAGTATTTTGCTGAGAGTAGGTGTCAATTGGTCTATAGGATACCACTGAGTCGGGTGGTTTGCTAGGTTTGAGAAACATTAAAGTTTTTTATCTTTTCCAGTCTGGCGGAATGTATCCTGTTCGTAATATGAAGGTATATATGGCTGCAAGTAGTATTAGTAAGCATGGTGGTCCTTCTTTTATGTGCCTATATGTTATAACGTCTATTCCAGGTGCGGTATTTTTCTTATGTTCTATAGTCTGAGAGATATCATGGCTGGTGATAGGTGTTGTTAGCTGTCTGTTTTCGTTGATGCGGTGATATTTATTGGGCTGTAATTCCGGTGAGTTAAAGTTAAATCGTTGGACTGGATGGTTTCTTGCTATGTTTGTTTGTAGTGGTTTTAAAATCTCCTGTAGATGAAGTGCAAAGGCATTTGCTTTTTCTTTGTCAGTTTGTAGTTGTTGGTCATTTTGTAGTAGTGGATAGGTTGTTTTTGTGTTCTTGCCTGTGAGGAGATTGAATCGTTTCCAGAACTTAGTGGGATGGTCTGTGTCACGTAGTTGGTTGCATGTTTTAATCCATTGGCGTAGTTTGTACGCTCTTAAGTAGTTGTGCAAAGTTCTTTGCAGTTGTCGATGTAGTTGTAATGAGGCTGGGTTCCTAGTGCGTATGTAGTCTCTAAAATGTTGTCTGGAGCGTCGAATCATAGCAAGATATTGCGGTGGCAGTTTCGGTCGATGAGTCGCCGCTGTTGTTTTAGGTATATGCTTGTCAGAGGCGGTTTGTATAGCAGTAGTGATTGTTTCTATGGTTTGATACAGTTCGTCTTCGTTTGTAGGTTCCTATGAGTTTTGTAATTGTCTGCTGATGTAGTCTCTGTACATATTTTAGTTTGCACGATCGTAGCGGATAGTTGTTTGCTGTGGTATTGTTCCTGGAGCTGTTGGTAGACGTCGTATTGTCAATGTTATTGGAACATGATCGCTTCCAATAGTATCGAGCACATCGATATGACAACTGTTTAGTAGGTTCGGAGAAAGGATGACTATATCTGGTGGTGTTTGTGAGATTGGTCTGGTATGCTTAGGCAGTTGTTGCAGGACACCTGTAGTTTGAGTGTGAATGTAGTTCATAAATAGGTTTCGTTGTCGATCGGATCTGCTGTGAATGTTTATGTCGGCATCGGTTATGACATAGGTTCGGTAAGTATTTGAGATATGCTGGAAGAATTCAAGCGGAATTGGGTGACGAGGTCGTATGTATATTGTGGCCATTGTGATTGAGATATTTTTGAAATATATTGTTGATATAAGATATTCTGGTTGCTGCAGGTTTGGTATTGTGTGTAGTCTATGCGGTATTGATGGCCTATAACCTATTGCGACTCCACCGTTCGCTCTTTGCATTGACATATTGGTTTCCTTGCGTAGAAGATGGTATCCAGGAATTTTGCAAGATCTACTGACATTTAGGTGCGTGTCATTTAGGAGAAATACGTGTGCTTTTTCTTCTAGCACCAGTGCTTGTAATAATGTTTTGTGTGTGAGTAGTGACCTAATATTTAGGAACAGTACCACTATGTCTAAATCCATTATGAAGTTGTGCTGGTTGCTGATGTTTCGTTAGGCGGACAATTAGGGATTTTTCAGCCTTTTCGTATAGAATGTGAAAGTATACTAAATACATGCTGTAGTTACTATTTCTTATACAAAAAGATCGTTTAAACATGTCTCTAATTATGTTAAATAACATTTAAACATACAAAAATAATTATTATAACAAGCCTCTAACCTTTCTAATTGTTTATGTTTCACTTTTAACTGCGCACCATCTAGCGGGAATTTTTACAAGCTTCATTCAGCTTTACTATATTTTTCTTTTTGTATCAATAAAATCCAACACGATTATGTGTTGTAATCTACAGAAGTATAAGCCACTTAATTTGTTTTGTTATTGGAAAATACATTTGATAAGTCTTGCTTTCATAGTGAGGAAAAATAGAGTGTGAGAAAAATTTGAAAAGCTTAACGCACGGTTACAAGACACATACAGGGATTTCATCGTTCAGGGCTGGAAAGAAAGTGAATCTGAGAGTATAATCGATTTGGTTAACTCGAACTATTTTTTCCCCTCAGCGTTGGAAAACAAAAGTGAATCTGACTTGGTTGAGTAGCCAATTGAAACGCGTGTTAATAAATATAAGGGATGATAAATATGTGAAACTGGAAGTATATTTTTTAGCTATGATTTCCTCTTAGATAGCATCATTTAATGTTGGATTTGTCAGGGGGACGCCGGAGACTGATCCAAGTTCGCTTACATTTTTTTTTGTCTGCAAGGTCTCCAGCATTTAAGAAATGAAGTGACTGTAACTTTACTAGAATTTTAACAGAAGTAATTGAAATATCGCATTAATACATTAATTTAAATTAAAAAATGAATTATCTACACTTTCGTATATTTGAAATGCTTTGATTTTTACTGTTGTTTTCTAGAATGGGTACTAGATGGCAGCAGTGTAAAAATGCTTAGCTAGACACCGTGTTTTTTTTAAGAGAGAAAGGTAATGAAATCTGGAATAATACATAATAGAAATGTATTAACTTTATTTACGTAAACTTCCTAACTCTAATTATTCTAAGGGCTAGTTTTTCATTGTCTGGTTAAAGTACAGGTTAGCTAGTAACTAACAGTTAAACTCTAACTGGTGGTTTACCCGTTTTTCAATGTCTAGTTAATGCATAACCAACAGTTAAACTGAGCAAACTGATAGTTAAATAAACCCGTACTTCTACCTCCAGTTAACACGCTAACTGGAGGTTTTAAAAAAGTTTGGCAATTGCCACCTGTGAAAGATGTTGCATATGATTTCAGATTCATCCTCTTCCGATGAAAAGGATGATAGAATTGTATTAGAACACATAAAGAAAACATCACAGTTCTTCTACCCAACTTTTTAACATCGTTTTTTTTTAAATTCAGATTCAGTTAGGTGCGGTACGAAAAATTTTGTTTTGTGCTGGCTGGGGCATGAAGTCAGTTTGTGTTTGCACTCCCTCAAAATGTAAAAGTTACAAGAATGATGGAAGTGTGTGGTGTTGAAACGCGATGTTTACTTTTGGAACTCCAAAAATGTAACATTTACAGAAGAAATGTAATATTTTCAATTTGTGTGTAAGCATTGAAACGGAAAATATAACGAAGGTTGTAGTGATGCAAATGTGAAAAAGCAAAAACAGTGTCTGGGAGTTTATTTGATTTCGAGTTGAGAGTGCACATTGAGTGAAGGCAGGTGCATCGCGTATAATGAAAACATGTAAGGTAACTTTAACTGCCTTTGCTACTCGACATGTGTCCGTGATTTTTCTATCAATATACGTGTCATTCATAACATGAAGTATGAATATTAAGTAGGTCGTTAGTATTCTTGCGCATGCCGCCATATTTGTATGTGTTGATCAACACGAGTGCTTATTTAACAAAATAATAATAACACATAATATTTAGAAACGCTTTTTGGATTTCTAGTTGTAGCTAGATGTTATGTGTGAATTATTTACAAAGAAATGAGTGGTGCTGAACGTATACATGTATCAGTAGTTGACGGAAGCTGTGATCCCGAAAGTAAAGAATATCCATATATGATTATGAGTCAAACTCATAATATTCCCCAAACGATAATGATAATAGAAAAACGATCATCTTTACTTGATGACTGGCAGCTTCCTCAAGTTATTGACCCATGTGTACAAACTATACCACTCATTCCCTTGCAAATAATTATTACTGACGCTTCTATCACGAAAAGGTGTGTCATTATTATTTCGTTAAATACTCAATCCAGTTGGTCAACACACAAACATGGTGGCGTGTGAACTAATAGCGACACTTAGATTTATGAATGACACTACTTTTCTACGAAAAATCATGTACGTGTCGAGTGAGTGAATACGATTATTTAAGGTCAGGTTACAAAATTGTGTTCATTATACGCGTTGCGCGTGACGTTTGTTATATACCCCATGTGCTGATTCCCAACACGCAACCACATAAACAGTCCCAACTAATTTTTGCTCTCATTTCATACTTCCATGACTCGAAGCTTCGTTAAATTTTGCAATTGAACACTTCCACTCATGTTGGAAATCTTACATTTGTGCTGCAAATTTTACATCTTTTTGTGGGTCATTAAGTAAAGTTTACCCAGCAAATAATAAAACTAATGGAAACAAGATGATTAAATATCCCTTTACCCCACTTCGTGAATTATTTACAAGGAAATGAGTAGTGTAGAACGTACACATTGATCAGTAGCTGGCGGACGCAGGAGTTCCAATAGTGAAGTTTATCCATATGATCATGAAGCAAACATAATATTCATAAAATGATATTGAAAAACAATAATAAAATTATTAAACGTTACCCTACTTTTCACCTTACCATATCCCTTTTTCCTTGCAAGAGTACTAGTTGCGGGTAACAAAAAAAAGTTTAAACATTCATGTTCAATTTCAAGAAGTATATGAACTTCTCTGACTACCTGTTGTGTGTTTTTTTTATAATTACTGTGAAGTATATAAATACAGAGTTCTGTTAGACCACAAAATGTGTAACCCCCGAAAATTCTTGAGTACAACCTTATTTTTTTTACAATTAAAAATAAATAGGAACAAAACTGCAAAACTGTTTACAAGCTCTAATTTTGGCTATACCCTCCCAAACTGAAAATCTTAATTACTTTGTTAGTTGCAACCGAGCGAAATAAAACGCATCCAAAAACCGAAGAAATTTGTTCTCTGCCTATGAACTCTTTAATGAAAAAATCATTAATTTCAATTACTGTATTTCTTGCTTGTCATTGCTTGAAATCGCGCTCATGTTCTTCGAACTACCTGTTAAGTTCCGCTTTACTTTACTTTACTTTATGGGCCGCAAAAAACGTAAAATTTACACGAGAAATGTAACATTCCTAATGTGCCTAGAGGTGTTCAAATCCTAAATAAGTTTTGAAATGAAGGTGTAAAATGAGATAGAAATAGGGAAAGGTGCTAGGAACTATTTAGTTTCTTCCGCGTTGGGGGATTAATACATGCATTTTTTAGAACCCCATATACATCGTGTATAATAAAAAGCATCGAACTGGACTTCAACTAACCCCTCTTGACTGGCCCGAGATTCTGTCCGTGTTTTTGTGGCAAAATAAGTGTAATTCATAAGACGAAGTTTCGCCATAACTCCTCACGGGGCTATGCTTATTATATGTTGATGAACTTCATATTAATGAAATGATAATGGCATATAGCTTTTCGTAGCACTTTTTGGTAGCTGGGTTGCCGGTAGGTGTTTATTGAAGTATGTGTGGTAATTGTTTGCAAGGAAATAAAGCATAGAGAGCCTTACATATAGCACGGAAGCTGCGGCCATAACTTGGAGTTCATCTATTTTCCCAGAGTGTATAAGGATATGCGGGCCAGCGATCTAAAACCGTCACGCCTACGTAAAAAATAAACTTTGTAAACTTAATTTTGTATGGGCGATTTTTAGTAACTGAATTCGGTCCGTCACGATTATGAATGCGATGCTAATTAAAATTCAGATCCATGCACCAGCCGGGATTCGAATCCGGGACCTTCGAGTCGCTTACGTAGCCCCCCAACCCACACGGCTACCAGGTCGGCGTCACATATAGGTATTTTTTAGATAGTAACTCAACTCTTTCCATATGTGTGTTTACTACCTTATTTCTTTATTCCACAAATCTCTTAATGCAATCAAACATTCATATTTCTTACTTCAGAAACTAGCGAATTTGATGCGTATTTTGTTTGTATAACACCTTAGACATCGTCACAAATTGCATACAAACAACAGCCGAACTGTATATACCTACTACGAAGTCAACACCTTACAAGCCAAAATTACCACCGCAGTATAGGTAGCCTTAGTTCGTCGCTTTCGCCAACAATACCGTGAATACAACCGAACACGAAATCCAGCTTCTTTGGAGCTTCATCGCCAACTACAAAGAACAGTACGAAATTATCTAAACGCCTACAAATTGCGACAATGGATAAAAGCATGTAATCAACTCAAAGACACTGCACATCCTACTAAGTACTGGAAGAGATTTAATCAGCTTACTGGAAAAATAACCACAACTACTTATCGACTACTTCGAGACGACCAACTATTACATTCTGATCAGGATAAAGCCAACGCATTTGCAGAATATCTACAGTACATCTTCACACCGACGAACAGCCTAGTACCACAGAACCATCCAATTCATCGCATCTCCCGAATTGCAACCCGATGACCAGCACCATCTCAACGAAAATCGTGACCTCACAACACCATTCACCGTCGACGACATAACAGCAACAATAGCACGTAAGAAAAATACTGCTGCTTGCTTGGACAGTATTACATATCGTCACATAAAGGAAGGACCATACTGCTTACTCCATCTGCTAGCTGCTATCCACAATTTCATACTGCGCACAGGATATGTACCAGTAGATTGGAAAACATCAAAAACGCTAATGTTTCTTAAACCTAATAAACCTCCTGACTCCGTTTCATCCTACCGTCCAATCGAATTAACCCACACACTTGGCAAAATACTAGAACGCCTACTGGTCAGACGTCTTCACATCCATCTCCCGGATCATCATTTGCTTCCAGATCATCAAGCAGGCTTCAGACCAGGATATAGTATCCAGGACCAACTACTCCGTCTTACCAATCACAACACCTGCAAACCATCCTGTCTAATATTATTCGACCTTGAGAAAGCTTTTGACAAAGTATGGCACCAGAGACTCATCTGGAAACTTCTACGTTTTCGTCTACCCACTGCATACATCCGTTATATTTACAACTTCCTCACAAATCGCATTGCATACATAACCATCAACAACGCCAGTTCATTTCCAATCTTCTTACATACCGGAGTACCACAAAGCTCAGCTCTCTCACCGCTGCTATTCATCATGTTCTGTTCTGATCTACTCACACTGCCTGCAAACATACTACTTTACCAATATGCAGATGATACAGCATTTCTCTCCACCGCCAACACCATTCAGCAAATAAACAGAACCATGCAAACCGCAATAGACTCCTTTCATCAATGGTGTAACTCTTGGAAACTCACAATAAACGCTGCAAAAACACAAGCTATTATATTTCTTCCACCTAAACAAAGATCCAAAGTTCAACGAAATCCCACTCTTCTCACCTTGCAAATACAGAATAATAGAACCAAACCTACTTCTACCGTCAAATACTTAGGACTCACTAACGATCATCATCTTACCTGGAATGACCACTTAAAATATCTTACAACCAAAGCCTACAATAGACTCAATCTAATAAAACGCCTTACCGGTACAACGTGGGGCCTCACACCACTTGCCGTTCTTAACACCTATAAAGTCTTTCTATGTCCTGTCCTGACATATGGTCATGTAGCTTGGCTGGCAGCGCCCCAGAAATTCTACGATAAACTAAAAATACTAGAACGACATGCATTTCGTCTAGCTTACCGAATACAGTTACCTAGCCCCACTGCATAAATATACGCTCGCGTCGCTAAGCCTCATATCTTGTTTCTCCTTGAAACATTATGACAGCGCTTCATCACTATTCGCTATGAAACTTTGCACCCCCTACTATTAGACACCATGCACATTGTTGCAACCTACGATCCTCAGCGCCCACCCAACATTACAAGCCCATTATCACTCCTGATCAGCATATACCTCTCAATTCTACCCAACAACCATCCAGACCTACCATACCTCACAGCCTTCTTCCCCACAGCCACCAAACTTCATTCTTCCATCACATAGACAATAGTCCTACTGGGAGCAAATGTCTCCCTCAGCGTTCGGAATCGCACTGAGGACAGAAGATAAAATGCATTTGTTTCTACTAATTTAAACCCGATGATGTGGCGTGTTCACTTCATAATTTCATTCACCATTTCACCGAAAATATGATCATATCATGAAAATTCCCTTTGCTCTACTCCTATACCTTCACTTCTACCATTTTAACTTCCCTTTCCCTGTGAGAGGGCGTAACCCTCTGTGTGGAAGATAGTGATGGCTCCACCATGGCTATCAATTTGTTTAAAATATCATTAATTGAATTGGCCACCAGGATGTACTCAACCTGGTTAAAAACGAGTCAGGATGTGCTCAACCAGGCTTAAAAACGAGCCAGGATATGCTCAACCTGGGTAAAATACGAGTATTCGTGCCGTCCGACCAATCAAAATAAACAGGCAATTTTTAGAATAGGTGAGTATATGAGTAAGTATGTGAGTAGTTAGTACTATGGCATAAAAAGATCAAAATTGACCACCAGGATGTGCTCAACCTTGTAAAACCTAGTATTGGTCTTGTCCGCCAATCAAAATAAGGAGACATTTTTGGAAAGATAATGCTCTTCGTAGAGCTGTTACCATAATCTAATTCAACATTAAAACTTTTCTGATACTCCCGCCCAATAGTGCAGTCAGTATATTCCATAAACTTCTCTGATATGCCTGCCCAATGGCGCAGTCAGTATATTCCTTAAAGTTTTCTGATATACCCGCCCAAAGGTACAGTCCGTATATTCCTTATGATCTAGTACAAACACCATTTCAACTCAACTCAAAGCTCATCTGCTAGGTGTCACGTGATGGAAATTTCCAGGCGTCATCTTCGATTACGTCCTCACTAATTCAGCCACCATCTAATACAAACAACATTAGGTACCCTCCACATCTTCCCAACTCATCACCCTTTCCTGTGCTCACACGTAATGGAAATTTCCAGGCGCCATCTTAGATTACATCAGTTTTCCCTAGAAATTCACCCGTAATCTCCTTCCCAAATTTACTCCACAATCTTGTACTAACATGTCTTACATCACCTCGATCCATTCCCCATACTACGGTAAGGTCACGTGATGTCTGACATCAAGCCTCTCCCACAACGCTGTGACGTCACAAATTCTCGACCAATCAGACGCTCTTAAAAATTTAAAGAAACTCTCACATATTCTACTATCACTCCCTTCTGATCCCACCAAACACAAAGCATTGTCTTCCGCCCATAGCGATTTGGTCTTCCAGTCGATGTCGCCGGTTCTGGAGTTACCCATGATCTTTTACGCTTAGGATTCTCGAAATAGATCCACTTTTAGTCACCAGTCACAATTCGATGGAGAAATGATTTCCTTT
>JAGDQP010008717.1:0-16479 GCA_022664845.1 Lepisma saccharinum | reverse complement strand
TATCACTCCCTTCTGATCCCACCAAACACAAAGCATTGTCTTCCGCCCATAGCGATTTGGTCTTCCAGTCGATGTCGCCGGTTCTGGAGTTACCCATGATCTTTTACGCTTAGGATTCTCGAAATAGATCCACTTTTAGTCACCAGTCACAATTCGATGGAGAAATGATTTCCTTTTGTACCTTGCAAGCAGAATTTCGCAAGTGGTTTTTCGGTTTTCCTGCTGTTGTGCAGTCAATGCATGTAGAACCCACTTTCCGACCTTCTGAATCTTGCCCATGGCTTTTAAACGTATGGAACCTGCTTCTCGCGTCACATTTAATTGATCCTCGAGTTGTTGTTGCGTTTGAGCGTCATCCTCATCCAACAAAGCTTGCGATTCGCTGTCTGCAAACTGTTTCGGTTGTCTTTCACGTTCTTCGTTTCTCACATTAAAATCGCCACTTTTAATTTTTTTAAACCACGCATAGCACTGTGACTTACCATGAGCATGATCACCGTAAGCTTCGACAAGCATGCGATGCTATTCTGCAGCAGTTTTCTTCAAATGGTAACAAAAAAATCAATGCTGTCCGCACATCGTAGTTTGTAGGTACAAATTGCGCCATGTTCAACGCTATTAAACACTACACTATGACATGAAACTTGTCTGGTTGTGAGTTGCAAATCGTTATCAGCAGTCAAAATAAGCAAGTGGCGCCAAGGACGCAGTTTTACGGTTAGCACAGTGACAGTTAACGCCGTCTATGCACGAATTCCGGTTTCATATTTACACACCTGGTATTTTTAACATGTTTTATTATTCTCACCAATACAGAGACGTAAAAAGGAAATAGCTTAATCGTTCACATTTAATCCACTAGAGTAATTTATTTTGATTGTAGATGAAGAAAGTACAGATTTGCAAACCGAAACGATGGAAACAGGTAAGTACTAGCTCAATTTGTATAGCTATCAATCAAACGTGTATCCAGTCTAGTGGATACTATCCATGGACGCCTGCAATGGGAAAGGGGGAGCGGTATATTCATTGCCTTACCCCACCTGGATTTTTATAATTGTATAACCTGTTACCAGGGTCGGCGCCAGGGGGGAACGTGCCCCCTAAAATTTCCTTCTGTCCCCTTCTTTTGTCCCTCAGAAATTGTAAATGACATGTAATATGTTGTATTATTATTACACAGTTTATATTATGTTTAAATTGCCCCCAACCCAATCTTATGCCCCTCCTGTGCCCCCTCCCCAACTGTAGGAAGTTAGCGCCATTCCTGCTCACACGAGTGCTTTTGTGCTACACAACATTTCAATGCAGCTAATTTTTCATGCAGTTGCTGATACTTTTGTTTTCCAATTATAATCCTTTTTTTATAAGGGTTACAAGAACTTTTAGTTTGTGCACGTTTCGTCCCCTCTCCTGAAAAGAAATCCTGCGGTCGTGCGAGTGGCGTTGTGGAAAGTTCGCCCTTCCTCGCAAAAGCAGAATAGGAGGGCCCCGCAATATCAGAGTAAGGGGGCCCAGTCCAATCTTAGCACATTAACCATAGACTAAAGTGAGATCCCAAAAAGGATGCCCCCCGCACCGCGGGGGCTATCATTACACCCCTTGGTCATGAATGTGTGTTTCTGATAATGTTCTCTCTATGACATGTTTGTCAGTCACATCACTAGCTTAAAGCAATTGGGTTAAACAAAGCTTAGTTTTAACAGCGAACGACACCCTCATGGGCCGAGGTACGGGGGGGAGGCATGGTGGGATTTACTCCCAACATTCTGAAGGAAAATAAAAAATTGCTAAAAAATTCTCAAAAATGCTCAAGGGCGAGTTTTTATGTTAACTTTTAAAATGTTTCCCGCGGGAGATCCCGCGGTAGGTGTCCCTCCAGGAGACAAACTCAAACATCGCCCATGCACACACTCCAACAGGTTAGCAGTAATGGAGGGGAGACACAGGGGTACCTTTTGAAGACGGTGGGTAGTAAGCTACTATACCTTGAATCATGCAGAGATTGCGTGGCTCAAAGAATAGTTGACCCATAGCCTACAATGACCCACACGATTCACTATGACCCACACGACTCACTATGACCCACCTCCTCCTCCTAGAGCTTTCTTAAACCACGACCTACCGTAATTTAATCTTCACCCACCGTACATAATGTGACCCCACGCTTGACCCACCATCTACTATCACTAATTGGACCCTCAATCCACTGAAAGTGTCTTTCGGCCCATAACAAACGTGTCCTCGCAGTCCCATTTTCATTCGATACACAGACCATAGAGTCTAGCTTAAAACTTCACTTAGGAAAATTTATTTGAAATACGTCTCCTGACCCACTCCATCTCTAGTCACCGCAGGTAGTATGTCACCCTGGATAAGTTTTCTTAAGTGACGTTCTAAGCTAGAACCTGTGGTCCCTGGGTGGAGAAAATAATGGGATATCTGAGCCCTGAGGTCATTTGTCATGGGCCAAAAGAGGCTTCCAGTGGGTTGAGGGCTGAATTAGTTATGGTGGGTCGTGGGTCACAGTCAATGATGTTTGAAGATTGAATTCAGGTGGGTCTTAAGTTAAGAAAGCCCTAACAGGCAGTGGGTCACGGCGGGTAGTGTGTCACTTATTCTTTGATTCACGCCATCTCTGGTATGAGCGGCGTTTAAGGGGGAAAGGGAACTTTTTCTCTCCATATGTTTGTTCTTTGGAAATATGAAATTCTTGGGGTGTGTTAGTAGTTCATTGATGTCTATAACCTCTAATTTGATCATTCGCCGCCACTGCCTTGTACCCTCTCCTAAAAAAACTACTTTCTACTCTTATTCTGGTAGGGCTACATCGTTATTTCTACACTTAAAGAAGCAGCTTCAAATTTCTCCTTTTCTTAAAAACAATTTTAAGAGTCTTTGCCGACTATTTATTTCTTTTCTCGCTCGCCGCAATAGCAGTTTGTTTTTGTTCGCCGATACAGCATTGTTAACACTATTGTTTTCTGCTAGTATTTTGTTTCTGAGACGCTAGATGGAATTAGCATCGACCACGGTCGCTCGCCTTGTGGGGATTCTCGGAACTTTCTCTCTTCTCTCAAATAATGTTTAGCGGCCAAAACTGGTCAGTGTTGCTAAAGGATTATAGGAAGAAGTATTTTGTAAGAAGACTCATAAATTACTACCAGATGTTCGGAAAAGTGGAGGGGAAGGGGATGACATTTTACGGCCGCGGGCTCCTTCCTCCTTCCTTAGTTGTTTCGTCTCGTGTCTTGAGCCGAAATCTATCTGTTGTTCACAAACTGTTAGCAATTTCTTTGGCTTTCATCCTGATAAGTGTGTGCTCAGAAAAGCGTACAAAATATTCAAATATTTTTTACAATTTCTCGTTCATCGACAGTGAAATTCCTAAGTGTTTGTTTGTGCGTGTGTTTTTTAAATTATTTTTAGGTAGATTTCGAAGAAACATCTACCTATTGAGATCGGTACCATATCTATATGTATAAATATCTATGTATATATATTTACACGCTAGCGGCCACAAGTTTGAATATATTTGAACCAAATTTTGTTATGTTATTTCTAGGCTTAATAGCTCGGCTAAGTTCATTAATGAGCAAAATCGGCCCAAGGGGGTGGTCGGGGGAGGGGGTTGAAATTTTGAAAAAATATATATCAGCCCCTATGGAGTTTAGAGGGAAACTTTGTCTGCATAAATTATAGAACTCCCCATGAAGTTTACGGTGACACCAACGATTCAGGGGTTGTGGGTTACGGGTGGAGGTGTGGGGTGGAAATTCGAAATTTTTAAAACCACGTCTTGTGGGGTATCGTTGAAAAGCTCTTGATGATTAATCTACAAATAAGTAACTAGTTTCCCGATAGTGCTCATATAACGCGAGATTTAAATTAAATTTAAAAAATCTTTGAGATCTAACGCAACACTGCAATAAACATTTTAAAGGGGAAACGTTACTTTTACTGGTAAACATACATCGACAATACCAAGAAGTACGGAGGGCTTTATAATATTCAACTGTTCGTTGAAATCCAGATGCTTCTTGTCATCTGAAGGATTTCCGATCCCAGAAGGCTCACTGAGCGCTCACCAACTCAGTCCCTTGAATGCAGCCAGTGTTCAAATCCAAGAAAACATTTGAACACTCTGCTTTGCCTTCCAGATCACCGGGTCAAGACTCGGTCCAACCTGGTGACCCATTTCAGCTCTGGTCTGTGCAGGTAGGGTCCCATTAAATTGCTTTATGGGCCCACAATGACGTAAAGACGGCCCTGCACAAAGGATATTAAACATGGGCCCCAACAGACTCAATAACCCAAGGACCCTAAATAGCTTAATCCAGCACTAGGTGCAACAAACACCCCGACCTCTGAAATAAACACTTTTCAAACGCAAAGAAAGTATTACAAATGCTGCTTTACATTTCCGGTCACCGGGTCCTGCCTTCGGGCAGAACTTCATCAGTAATAATAATAATAAGACGAAGAAGAAGAATGGGAAGAAGAATAAGAAAAAGAATACTTTTTGTTGGCATAAAATGCAACGATTTCCGCACATAGATATACGTATGTACGAAATGAGTCAGAAATGCCTACAATTTCAATTCTGTGGCTCCGTACATGAAACCCATAACCATCAAAATTGCCAAAATTGAAATATTGGTATTCGTGCATTGCTCAACATACATGCATCATTACTCAAATCATGAATGTCAGATATACAATTACGTGAGAGCAAAAGCTGTGGAAGCCCATACAGTCTCCGTATAAACAAATGGGAATTATTTATACGCCTGCAATAACACCTGAAAGCAGTGGCGGCGATTGCCGGACAGAACCCCATGGGAAAATCGTAGGCGGCCCTTCGGTAGGGAGTCGGGACACGTTGGCGTCGGCAAGCTTGCTAAGAAGTGCAGAAAACTTGACCAAAGAGAGATGTAAGTTAGCTACATTGCCGACGCTATCTCGGTCCTTTGCCGTCCAATGATCGGGAAAGAGACGACGTCGTAGTTGAGCCGGTAACCTTCCCGACCCTTTGCCGTTCCAAATGTTAGGTGTCGTGCAGGCGTTGTTGTCGAGAACGCACCGCATCCTTGCCGCCGGCGGAACGGCGAAACAGAGACCACATGGCAAGGCATAAGGCCGACCACGACGTCGTAGCCTGGCGGGCTACTTACCCACCATAAAAACATCCTCAGTAAAGTATGAGGCACGACCTCGATGTCGCATCCATAGTAGGAAGTCCCCCACGCCGACCCCTTGATCCCCCCTCCCCAACCACGCCCTTGTGATCTGGGATCTGCGTCAACTGATATCTTCAATACAAATATATATATATATATAATTCTACATTTAATAAGATATCCGAAACATGTGTTCTGAATGCACCCATTTGTCTAACATGTTTAGAAGCTCCCTTAAATGTAGACTTGTTGCTCGTTTGTGTAATGTAGATATCAGCTGATGCAGAACCAAGATCACAAGATTATTGTGATTGGGAAGGGGGGTCAAGAGGTCGCCGTTGGGGGCGTCCTACTGTGGTTGCGAAATCGAGGTCGTGCCTCATACCTTAACGAGATGGCGGCTTAAGGCAGGCCAGAGTGCGGCTACGAAAATTATGAATGTACAGTCAATACTTAACAATTAATTTTCAAAGAATGTACCATATTTACAAGTTTGAGCGAAAATGGGTAAGTTTAGAACATTTTTGTTAAAAAGAATTAAGTGAAGTTTGGAAATTTTCGTGCAGGAAATCCTACCTTTCCTGTTTGAAAATTTTAAGAGCAACAGGGGTCCTGGGCAACCCGGATGCAAAAAAGTACACGGAGGAAATAAAAAGCTTTGGCTGACATGGTATTAACGATATCACCTATATAGAGAGCCACGTGCACGCGTGAAGTTATTGTATAGTGCTGTTATTGTTTTAACTTAATTACTCCTTTTTACTTCAGACTGCAGAAAAGTTAGAAGACAAAGCCAGAATAATTGCCGCGTCTTCCTTCAAAGCAAGTGCTTGGCTCAAAGCTCTACCTTCGCCCGCTCTCGTCCTTCACCTCAGTAATGAATGTTTCCGAATAGCAGTTGGAATTCGCCTGGGTGCAGATATTTGTGAAAGTCACAAATGTCAGGCATGTAAAAATGAAGTCAGTAAAAAAGGATTACATGGCCTTTCTTGTTTCAAAAGCGCAGGTAGACATCCTCGTCACTCGAATGTTAATGACATTATAATGAGAGCACTAATCTCAGCTGGCATTCCTGCACTACGAGAACCTACTGGATGTAGCAGAACAGACGGTAAAAGACAAGATGGGATGACTCTGTTACCCTGGAAGAGAGGCAGACCGTTAATTTGGGACTTCACTTGCTCAGACACATTCGCTCCTTCCAACCTCCCTTTTTCCTCAATCCAGGCGGGAAATATCGCCAGTAGAAAAGAAGCGGAATAAAGAAGAAAATATAATAACCTTACACAGAAGTACCATTTCATACCCATTGCTATCGAATCCAGTGGTTCATGGGGGAAAGAAGGCCTCAACTTCATAAAAGAAATAGGTAAGCGTATCACAGAATCATCTGGTGATGATAGAGCAAGCACCTTTCTTATCCAAAGAATAAGCATGGCAATTCAAAGAGGTAATGTAGCTTCAATCCAGGGAGCCATACCCACAGGCAAGGAATTAGATGATATATTCCTACTGTAATTTTGATTTATTTGACGGAATGTTTGTCACTATCCAAGTAGGTGACCGTTAACATGAAGCCTACCGTTGTAGCAGATGAAATGTTTCCTAAAGGACCTGGACCATACATGGAGATGGAAGAGGTAGGAGGTTCTGATGGCCCTGTTTACGTGTTTGGCGGCAAATGAGAAAGCATTTCATACAGACTTTTTCAATGATTTCGAAGACATAGTTGATGATGACGATCTGCAGTGATTGTGATGGTGGCCTTCCGAATCTTCTGAACTTAATTTCTTTGCCAAGAAAGAAAATTATATAATATTTATTAATTAATTGCTGATAATATTATCACTCCACTATAAGTAGTGGTGAATTCCGTATCACTACGATTGGAAGCTTTCAACAATAAATGCAACTAGTGTTTATAAGTACATCTACTTAATACAGAGTGGCTAACGATAAATATTTCTGAAATTCCCTGATTTTCTTAATATTTCCCTGACCGTCAAAAGTGTACGTTATTTGTTCATACAACTATATAACATACACTAATACTGTATATGAAACTGAAATACTGACATTTAATAAGTATAATGTGTCTGAGTTAGAGTTTTAAAGACCGGGGGAAGAAAACAAATTCTAGGAAAAAGAGGTAAAATTGTTTTTTGTTCACAAAGCCAAAAAAGCCTGGTTTTATTGACAAAATCTTTTTTTTTTTTTTGCCTTTTCATCACCAATATTCACTACGTAACACACCTAATGCATTTGCTATTTAGGTTTAGAAAAACTAAATGTTCTTACTTTAAAAGATGTACAAAAAACCTTCAATTTACATTAGGAATGCAATATATCTGGTTAGCACCCTGTACATGAGAGAAATGTTCTGTTCACTTTTGGCCCTTAGGCATCTTTGGCTCAGACCGAGAAATCTTACATAATGTTTCAAAACTTTTTCAGAGGCAGTCCCATTGCGGATTTTTTTTCTAAATATATGTTCTGAACATCAACTAACATTTTAACTAGTTCATTTATCATAAAATGTTGTCAGAGACCCCGTAATAGTAAAAAAACGTTATTTTCCAAAGTAGCACGAAAAATAAAAAAACGTTTTTTTTTCGGCGTTCATTTTTTTAAAACAGTAGTCTGAGTGCTTACCAACTAGTCCGAAAATGACGAAGCACCTTGAAAAATAAGTTCGGAAGCTCAAAGAACCACACTAGACACACACACACACACCTACACATTATTTAGTAATTTTTGAAATACTATGTACAATTTTATATTTCTGCATAAAACTCCATGACTATTCTGAAATCTTGTGAAATTTCCTGATGTATACAGGATAACTGGATATATTTTCATATTACAAGATCAGCCTAGAGAGTGTCAAACAGAAAGAAAGTTACAGTAGGCAAATGCCGAGATGGTACCCTGATCGACTCCTTCTTTGTATCCTCTCCCAACCTGATCCATGATGCCTAAAGGCAACAAATATAATTCAAAATAAACAAAAACAATGAAAATATTACCTTGTGTCCGGGATGATAAAATCCTCGATAAGGATCTATAGATAGATTCTTGGTGCTTCCCCATACAATCAGTGTTCTCGTTGTTTGGTTCTGTGAGATCCTCACAGCCCGCCAGCCGCACTGCAAGTTTATTAATTAAAAACAGAGCAGGCCCGGCAAGCATGAGAGGCCCCACACCAAGGTGTTCTCGACAATGGATTACGGAGCCCCTGATAGAAAAGACAGAAGCCATGGAACGTTCATAAAACTAGAAAGTTGTAGGATCTTCGAAGAAAGCAGTTTGGGACAATTTATGGGTTAAGTTTACTATCGTCGGACCAATTTGTACAAATGTACAGGATGAATTGAGGCAATTTACTTCGGTTTGTGATGAAATGCGGGTGAAAGTACAATGTGGGTAACAGTGGTAGTAAATAATAATGTTGTAGTTAGTTTTAAGATGCACTGCATGTGATAGCGGAAGGGACTATTTGGCGTAGAGTTATAGTCGTTATCAGGTGACAATTCTTGTGTGAGTTTTATCGAATCTTTCAAAAATGACGAGCGAAAGCTGTGTGCAGAAGAAAAAAACACCGAACCTGACTTACCTAACCTGCAAGTGCGCTTGATTGGTCGCTTTGCAGAAGGAGAAAACACCGTACCTGACTTACATAGCCTCATAGTGCCTGTGGCCAGTCGCTGAGCGTAAAGAAAAAAACACCAAACGTGGGAGGTATTTTTTTTTACTTTGGTCTGGTCCAGCGATAGTAAATAAATGCCCAATTTATTCCACTACCAGCCTGTATATCACATGACTGAAGCAACTGCGATGAAGCAATCCTTGGTGGCGTGACTCAATTGCTTATATTGTACTCACTCCTTCCCACATGATTTCACAACATATCGTACACAGTTTCACCAGGCAAATGCCTGGTACCTTAAGAAAGGCTCTTGCCGCTAACTTCCTCATCCTAGAACTACTAAATCCTGAGCCAAAAGTTCATAGATTCAATTGAAATATAGCGTTGACAAGAAATGAACCTTTAAGTGAGTCACATGAAATTGCAAGACGCTTAATCCATTACTGCCATTATTTCACAATACCTCTCGCATTTTTCCAATGTACTGGTTTGAAACAACGATATTTATAGAACTACACTTCGTTTTCATCCTCAAACTGATTTCAAATTCGCATTAGCGTCAAACGGTAAAAAATCATGGAACAAGTACAGATTAATGGATACACGGTTCACTTTTCCGATTCTCTACTCCAACTAGCGGTGAACAGAATCTGGTACAAGTAATGTCACAGAGTATAATCACTAGTAGTTATAGTAGTGAACCAAAACTTCAAAACCAAAAAGTGTAATGTAAAGCAATGGGTCCGTAATTATTTACTATCGCTGGACCAGACAAAGAAAACCCTCCCAGGTTCGGTGTTTTTTTCTTTATTTGTGGGGAGGGAACGGAAGTCAAGTTTCGGTGTTTTATTGTGTATTTTTTTCTATATGTATGTTTTGAACATCAACTAACATTTCAACTAATTCATTGATCATAAAATGTTGTCAGGGACCCCGTAAAAGTAAAAGAACCGTTCTTTTCCAAAGTAGCATCAAAAATTGGAAAAAAAGGAACGGGGTTTTCCTTTTTTTTTCGAGTCAATTTTTTTTTAAATAATCCGCATCCACATGACAAAAACTGTAACTCTAGGCCAAATAGTTCCTTGCGCCACCACATGCAGTGCGTCATAAAACATATACAAAACTAACTACAACAAGATTTTTATTTAATTCTACAGTTACCCACATTGCACTTTCACTTGTATTTCCTTGTTGTGAGTATCAAAAATTATAACAATAAAGCCCTTTCAACAATGAACAAAGCAGAAAATTTAAAATCGGCAATGATTGAACTCTCGAATTGGCTTTGAACTTAGAACTAAAAGTTAGAACTCTCTAGGCTTGAATTTGTAGGAGTAGCATTAAAAGTTCGTGCAAAGATAAAAATATATTAGCCATATACGGAGACAGTGCTGCCATCTTCTGTTGGAAATCGTTGCTTTACATTAACATTAACCAACAAAGAGAAGTTGGTAACCCAGTAATCACATTTTTAGTAGTCATTATGCACAAGAAATTAAAAACTAGGTATAACATAATTTAACCCATCCCAACAAGAAAACAATATCTAACTGGACTTTTCTAAGTCATACGCTAACCTGTAATGAACATTGGGGATAAAATAATTTTCCATAAATCGGAGGCAAAGTGAAAGTACATATCACGTTCGGGCAATTTGATTGGTGTGTAAATGAAATAGCAACGTATAACAGTATGTGGAAACAGCAAGACTACGTAATGATAAAAAATCTAACCTGATTTCTCTATCCTGTCACAGACTACCTAAACGTCTGTAGTGGGTGCATGGAAAGATATTCGTGGCAAAATAAATAGTTTCCCATAAATCGTAGACAAAGGTAACGAATTGCGGTCGTGCATTGCATGTAATAGTAGCGTGTGGAAAATAAAAAACACCCTTAAAATGCATCTGTGGGCGTAGTGCATTAATTTCCGGAGTAAGGTTGGCATTTATTTCTAAGCTGGTTGTCCGTCTGATTTCCGACGAAAAGCCTAATAAAATTTCGGAATTTAAAAATCATAAATGTTTACGTTACGTTTAGTTGGCGTAGCATTCGGGAGGTGGTGGCTTCGATCCCAGCGGCCGACCATCCTGATAGGTTTTTGCGAGTTTTTTTTTCAGTTCCACCAGGCAAATGCCGGGATGGCACCTTCAACACAGGGCCTGGCCGACCCTGTGTTGAAGCTCACGAACAAAAACACCGAACCTAACCTCCAAGTGCTCTTGATTAGTCGCTGTGCACAAGAAAAAAACACTGAACCTGACTTTACCTAACCTCCAAGTGCCCTTGGTCAGTCGCTGAGCAAATGAAGGAAAAAATAGCGAGCGTGGGAGGCATTTTTTGTGATTTTGTTCTGGTCCGGCGATAGTAAACAAATGCCCATGTTAGTAATCATAAACAAATTAGAAATGACATTTTCCTAATGCTAGTATATTGAATTCACCCAGGCGGTTCAGTGTTCTAGAACCTTGCCAGGCTTAAGCAAGCCGTAAACGTATTGAATGAGTGTGGAGGCCAATTGTTGCTTACTGGAAATATCACACACACGAACCAGCACTAAAACTGCACTTTGCACACTTCATTTTAGAACCCACGATAACACAAATTAATAACACACGGGAAAGCACAGCTGGTTTGATACATTGTGAACATTTACAACTGACACACTAGCACATAAATTTATATTAGCATTTCTTTCTCAATTTTCAGCTCAGAATCACTATAACAAACAAGAATCATTTTGAGGGAGCTCACACACTTGTAACTTAGGCGCACCTATTCTCACAGCATACTTCGCGCACACAACTTGAAAAATAAACACAGCAAAAGGTACATTTTCCCTTCCCACGCGCACGTGTTGTGCAGATAAAAACACCATTTGCAGTTTGGCACTTTCAGCTTGTTTGTAATTTTACTTTATTTCTAGATTTTTTAAATATATATATATATATACCAGGTGTATGCATAAGTAGTTTCCGGTTTAACTAAGAGATGGCGCCAGCGAAAAGTACGCAGCGTATTCATTTGACACATATGTCATTTTGTTCGTCTGACATTAAACTACAAACACACACAAGTTGAGTCCGCCAAACACTAGCGTCTTTGTTTTATCGTACAGTGATCATGTCAAAGTTTCTGCCTGAAAAAAAACATTTGCGGCACGCATTGCTTTTCTTATTTAATCAAAAGAAAAAGGCTGTTGAAAGTCATCGTGTGCTGGTAGAAACATATGGTGAACACGCTCCATCGATTAGAATATGTGAGACATGGTTTCGACAATTTAAAAGTGGTGATTTCAATGTGAAAGACAGTGGGCGCTCTGGTAGACCACAAAAGTGCGAAAACGAGCAATTGCAGGTGTTATTGGAGGATGACCCAACTCAAACTCAACAGCAATTGGCAAAAGCATTAAATGTGTCACAAGAAACAATCAGCAGACGTTTACGAGCAATGGGGAAGATCAGTAAACTGGGTAAATGGGTCCCACACGATTTGAATGAACGTCAAATGGAAAATCTCAAAGTCACTTGTGAAATGCTGCTTCAGCGCCACGAAAGAAAATCCTTTTTGTATCGAATTGTGACGGATGAAGAAAAATTGATTTATTTTGAAAACCCGAAGCGAAAAAATCGTGGCTTTCACCTGGCGAGCCTGTCCTTCAACACCAAGGCCAAATCGCTTCGGCAAGAACACCATGCTTTGTGTCTGGTGGGACCAGAACGGTATTGTGTATTATGAACTCTTGAAGCCCGGCGAAACCGTTAATGCACAACGCTATCGCCAACAAATGATTAATTTAAATCACGCATTGATCCAGAGACGAACGGAATGGGCCCGAAGACATGGCAAAGTGATTGTGTTACACGACATGCGCCGTCTCACACAGCAAAACCAGTGAAAGACACCTTGAAATCGCTTGGATGGGTCATCCTTCCGCACCCGCCGTACTCCCCAGACCTGGCGCCATCTGACTATCACCTCTTCGCATCAATGGGGCACGCGCTCGCAGAGTAGCACTTCAGCAATTTCGAAGACGTTGGAAAATGGCTCGACGAATGGTTTGCCGCAAAAAACAAGCCGTTTTTCGGGCATGGTATGCATCAATTACCTGAAAGATGGGCGAAATGTGTAGAAGCCGATGGCCAATATTTTGAATGAAACAAAATTAATTTCCCTTGAAAATTACGTGTTTTCTTTACCAAAGAAACCGGCAAAAACTTATGCATACACCTTGTATATAATACCACTTATCTTCGTAACATGTCACCTGCACGTAATGCACACTCCCCACAGTCACTAACACTTACCCTGCAGTCGTTGTCAATCAACACGGAAAATGAACAAAACCTTACTTTTCCATTTCCACACACAAAACAAACGAATTGCGAATAGCGCGAACAACCTGTTGGAACATGTTGACGCATGCGCTTTGGCTTCTTACCAGAGAGCTTCGTGAACAAATCACATTAAATGTAGTAATAATAAAGTGGGTTTTACAAGATTCATGAAGTACATGCAACAAAAATTATCCAAATAATCGATATTCTATTTCGCATTATAGGGGCTAATTTCTTCGTATTTAGTTTTGCGCTTTACCAGGGTCAGCAGAATTCGTAAGTCTGACACAATTTTCATAGGATAATTTCTTTCTTTGGGCGTAGATTTACGACCGACTGCAATTCTCCTGCAACTCCCCGACTACTTGCCGTCGCTGGCATTTGGGCCTGCATCACAGCTTGCCACTTCCAATGCCCGAGTAGGTGCCGCCAGAGGCTGCACTTGGTCGGACGTTATGCTTTGCCGCCTTCGATTATGAAAATCTACATAGCGATTGGCCAGTCTACAATTCATATTTTAAACTAATTAGCATGCTCCTACTTTGCGTTGTTTTCTATCGGCAGTCAAAATTTTTTGCCCATCGTCGTTTGCCACGGGTGGCCGTCCATCTTTTTTAGAATTAATGCCGCTCATACGATAGTCGCAGCCGGCCTTACCCCCTGATTGTCGACTTAAAGGCGGCAATTCCTCATGGGGAAGTGGGGAGGGGCAAGTTAGTCTTTGAATATTCGTATCAGTGCAAAATAGGTTTGATGGACCTTATAGTCGAGTTTTCAAAAGTGAGCTTGAATAAAATCTTACTATTTATAATAAAAGGGGTTTGGCTAATTTATGAATTACTATACCAGGGCTGGGTTGCAAGAAAATACTTAAGTGTGAAAGCTGACTTAAGTCAAACATTTAAGACAAAAATGCGAATTCACCGTTGCAAGAATCATCTTAAGTCCAAAAGTGTATCACACTTAAGTGCAATAATTTAAGACAGGTATCTGACACACTTAAGTTAAATTTAAGGTGTGTAAGATATCTTATTGACCACTTTAAAGATATAAAAAAAGGAAAAGAAAGGATTTGCACACCATTTTGTGATGAAATAAGTAATAAAATAATCTGCACTGCATGTTTCAATAACTTTAAGCATGTGAAACAAGTTATTAATTATAGAAACGACTCAAATAAATAGCATGCATTATCTCTATTCGTGATATACTTATCATTTTCTGAAGCAACATCTTCGTGGTGCGGTTCCGTGGTGTAGTTGGTTAAGACGCGCCTGTCGAAACTTTTTGTACTTTCAAGGGTCATGGGTTCGATCTCTCCCAGCGCATATTATTTTTTACTTCCACGAAACGCAAAGTAACATGATTATATTGGTAATAACTTAGTTTTTAGCTTTTTACGTGCCTTTCTGTCAGTATGATATATTAAAATTTGTTAATATTGTACATCACTGGAAACGCCTACAAATGCCGCCTTTGGCATGTCTATGTAATGCACCTAATAATACTTCAAAATTTTATAGGTAAAAAATAAAAATAAATAAGAAGTTGTGAGTTAAGTTCAAAATTAGTGTCAAGAAGTTAGAGTACAGTACAAGCAGGGTTCAACCTGGTATTTCTAAAATGCTAAAATTTTGCGAAACTCGATTCAGAAATATGAGACTTTTTAATTTTCTTCAGAAAATGTGTGATTGCTTGAATTATAATGTCTAAAGTATAATAATAATATCTAACAAAAATAGTTTGTTTATACTGCAATTAGCAAATTGCCCAGCGTGTTTGGAACACTAGAAAAAATAGTGAGTAAGAAATATTTTCCAGAATTGATTTATCTCCGTTTATTGCAGGAATAACAGAAATTGTTTAAAATATTATTAAGAGAAACACCTTTACGTATTCATAGCCTATCTACGGGCATGAAAAGAAATATAAAATAAAATAGAAGTAGGCCTACATACTAGAGTGGCCCATATAAAAATAAAGTTTACCAAAGTTTAAAGTAGGCCTACATAAGTTGAATTTCTGAAATCAGGATTTGTCACTTCCCTAACCTTAAAGGTCATCCTAGTAATTGTAAAACACGCTTTATGTTTCAGTTAAAAAAAATTAAAACAGAAACTCTACTGCTAATGAAGCAAAATAAAACTAAACAACAAAGAAGTTTGTTGTATAAGTAAAGGTGATCCCAATGACATTGTAATGAAATGAGTATAATTAAAAGAAAGGTTATAGCGACAAATTGTCCATTGTTAAAAGTATCGAAATGAATGTGAAGAAAATAAGGGATATCCAGGATGAACATAAAATCAGAGTAGTTATAAAAAAATATAGAAGTGTATAGACGTACGGAGATTATGATGTCACCAGATTGAAACGACCTAGTAAATCGAGGTTCCTAAACCCTAATCTGAAGTCAGTTTGTCTACCTGCTTCCGTTTAGGCGCTAGACTGCGTTAGAGATAAAACAAAAAATAAAAGTGGTCCAAGGTTTTGGGAACGGGCGTAAGAAACTAATGATTTTTTCACAATGAGTAGTAGGGTGTATATTGTGTTGGATAAGCTTAGCTACTAAATATGTCGTAAATTTAATAGTTCCAAAAACGGGAAAGGAACCGATGCATTAAAAACGTAGGTGAATGCTGCAATGGGATCGACGATAAAGGAACAAACTTACTGCAGTATTTTTTAGTAATGTGACTGTTCGTTTGTAACTGTTAATATATTTACACATTTTCTGGCAGTCAGTGAGTTCATAAAATAGATGTAAACAATATAATTTATGTGTTTTGGAGTACTTTTGGGTTTATTCAAAAATTTGTTCTCCATTCGTAGTGTTCCTCACCTTAATTCCAAGCACCATCTCGGCTTTCATCTGCTGTGACTGACAAGGGACACCCGCGAACTCGGACAGGAGAAACCGGATGAAAGTTTCTACAGGAACTAATTGCAGGTCGCTGAATCTAGTGGTGATAGTCGTTTCCATGCAAAATCACACAGTCAAGCAGTAACGGCGCCAGCTCATGGATAATAGGCCAATGTGCTAGAGAAGAGCTGAGAAGAAACGGGAAAATTGAAATGTTAAATGTAGTACAGTAAATATGATTAACGATTGAGTCTACAATATGTAGAAGCACATGTGAATGTCGTATGTGAATCACAGTGTTGACAACGCAGTGAAAAGAATGTGTGAAAATGGAAATGGAAGAAAATGTCAAAAGAATGCGAAGTAGTGGAATACATAAAGAACCCGACACAGTAGTCGGGAATGAGGTTTTGTCGTGTTATAAAACAGTGTTGCTAGCTGCATAAAGGATAAA
>JAGDQP010008716.1:18408-61941 GCA_022664845.1 Lepisma saccharinum | reverse complement strand
TATATATATATATACAGATGCTTATCAGAATAATGGAAACACCTGTAGTTGGCAACACGTCAGATGTATGGGTTGGCAGTGGTGTCGTGGCGACCGCAGCGCCGGACTGCTGGTGGTGGTGTGTTAGGTCGGTCTCCATACTACGTCAGGCCTCGTGGAACAGGAGTGTGCAGTGGCTGCAGCAGACGGAGGTAGTGTAAAATGGGAGACCTCTCAGAGTTTCAAAGAGGGCAAATTGTTGGTGCGCGTTTATGTGGAGTGAGTGTGACGCCAGTGGTTAGTGTGTTAGGTGTGTCGCCAGGGACAGTGTCGAAGGTGATGACGGCCTACACAACACACGGGAAAACCACATCGGGGAAGCGGAACAGTGGGCGGAAGAAAAGCATCAGTGACAGGGCACGCCGGGTATTAAAGCGCATTGTCACGCGGAACCGTCGTGCCACTGCGGCGCAAGTGACGGAGGAACTCAATCAGCACCTCCCCCAACCTGTTTCGACAATCACAGTCCGCCGCGAATTACATGACATGAACTTACGGGGTCGTGTTGCACGGGCCAAACCTCTCATCAGGGACCAGAACGCTTTAGCACGCCGCAAATGGTGCCGCGACCATGCAACTTGGACCGTTGATGACTGGAAACGTGTGGTATGGTCGGATGAGTCACCATTCACCCTATTTCAAACCACGGGCCGTGTTTATGTGTGGAGAACGCCCAAAGAAGCGTATGATCTGCAGTGTCTCCGCCCAACTGTGAAACATGGCAGCGGCACGGTGATGCTGTGGGCCGCAATATCATGGTTTTCATTGGGTCCTGTGGTCACACTTCGCGGACGCATCACTGCCAACGATTATGTCGCAATTTTAGGAGATCACTTGCATCCTATGGTCCGGATGTTGTTCCCGGACAATGACGCTATATTCCAGGATGATAATGCACCCATTCACACAGCTGGAGTTGTTGCAGCGTGGTTTGAGAAACATCGGGATGAAGTTCAACACCTCCCCTGGCCCGCCCAATCCCCAGATCTCAACATAATTGAACATCTGTGGTCCATCTTGGAAAAACACGACTTCGGCGACGATTTCCACCTCCATCCTCTCTCACAGAACTGGCCGATGCCCTGCACGATGAATGGTGTAATATTCCACTTGCTACCATTCACGACCTCTATGCCTCCATCCCACGTCGCATCAATTCTGTTCTGAAGGCGAAAGGTGGCCCGACACCATATTAATCTGGTAAGTTGCACTTTCGTTCAGGTGTTTCCATTATTCTGATAAGCATCTGTATATATATAAAAGATTGTAAACAAGGTAGAAAAAAATGGATACTTACATTGGAGAATGCTAGTATCTGGGAAGTATTATAAATGAATTTGAAAATAATATAGAGGCGAGTATAACTATGGTGCAAGAGCATTCAGTAAGAGGAAGAATAATATTTTCGGTGAAGTGACGAGCAAAGAGGTGAGGAAAAGGTGTAGTGTGTAGTATTGTATGTAGCGGGAACATGGACAACGTAAGAGTGACGAAAGATAATTTGGAACATTCGAAATGTGGCCTTGTAGAAGAACAGAAATGATAAATTCGCAAGAGAAGATACGAAATGTGGAAGTGCTAAAATGAGTAGGCGAGAAACACACAATACATGAGACATCCACTGAAAAAAATAAAAAGTAACTAGTTAGAACATTTCTTTATAGGGAGAGGAAGACAAAGAAGACGCATGGAACTCCTTGACAATATTGAGGAAGGTAAAGCAAGACAAAGTGGAAAAGGCAAGATGGGGATGAATAGAGAAGGCTTAGCACGCCTTGAAGGACCTACCGCTTTGGCAAAACGCTACTGATGAGTATTCGACACATCGAATTGTCCGCCAGTCGGTCTACTTTAGTTTAGGATGTTCTGATATTTACCAGCGTTCATCCGCTGTTCAGAATGCTTTACGGTTCTCGCATAGCACTCACGTTTCATCAGTGGTTTCAATGCGAGTAAGTAAATATAGTCTGTCTTGCAACAAAACCACCATTCCTTATCTTTAGTCCACCGCGTGCCCTCTGTCTGTTCTCAGCGTTGCCGTACTTCAAGCGCCCCTCTCTCTCTCCCGCAACCAGGTACTCAACCTGTGCTGTTTAAAAATAAGAAGGAAAGGTCTCTGAGGGACTTAAGAAACAGAGAAGGTGTGAATGGGACGTCCATTCCTGTCATTTAAAGTTTGGGAATATAGTTTCCCATTCTTTAGCAACTGAAATGATGATTAAAGACTGAAGCGGTTTGTCCTTTACATCAGGAATCTCAAGGAAAATAGTTCTGAAGATAAAAGACAAACAATAGTTATATTCGTTCCGAAGTAGAAAGTTAGTGCAAATCTCAAACCGTTGCTGTTTCTAATGGTCAGTCAGCTTATGTAGGACGCACGTTTTCAGTTTCTGTACCAATTTGACAGAAATGTTAAAAAATTAACACATTTCGCAAGTTCTCTGATAGTGAGCTATTTATATTAGAACAGAATCATGTCGATAAAGTTTCTGGAAACAATTCTGAAGTTCCTATTAGCATTTCTTTGAGGCTAATGTTACTCATGAGGGAAGTACGATACGCTAATTATTTCGTTTATCTGTACTTAAATTTAAATAATCGACTTAAAACGAAAAGGGCTGGAAAATCTACTTGGCATTAGACATAAAGGGCAAATGAGAACAGATTCTTAACGAAAGTCATAAACAAGGAAATGCAATATGAATTTGTAACTGATAAATTGTATGGGCAGACTACTCTTAAGAAAATGTACAGAACTAATTTGAAAGTTCTTAGGGAATACCCTTTTGTAAGAATATATAAGTATCTAAATAACCTAAAGTTGGTGGATAATACAGATGTCATCTACTTTATAGCCTAAAAAGCACAGATGGCCTAAGTAGTATTCATGTCTGTGTGACGACTTCCCTCGGCGAACACTTTTCTGGGAACAGTGAAATGTATAATAGTGACCAGGATCTTTGTTATGTACCATACCAGCATTCTCCAGGTGAAACAGGAAAAACCTTAAACAGTATGGCAGGCAGCAGAGCTCGAATATGTATGCATCTCCGTTGTCAGCGTGCGTGGGTAGAATAATACAGGTATTTTTTTTAATTATCTGATTGATTGAATTTCAGAATCCTTCCTAACGAGAAAAGAGGAACTATTACGTACTGTACTACTGGAGTGGTTGTTCAGTGGATGCTATCGGACGCTTACTTACGAGATGTGTCCCACATACTTCTTGACGAAGTTCATGAAAGAGACGTACATATTGATGTTCTTATGGCTTTGCTTAAAATGAGAATGAAATCGGTAATGAATTTTAATGATTATTACATTAAGGCTTTTTGTTAGAGCAAAATTTCGCATGCACATTTTGTTTCTTTTTTCCTCTATTTTTCAAATAATAGCTGCATGTAAGATCAAATTTTTGTGCTGCAAGACACTTACAGTAATGCTAATTGTTACCTTCAACATAAAAATAATAAGCTTTCCGTGTGTGTGTGTGTTTTTTTACGCCCTCCATCCCTCACATATGTGATATCATATGAAAGCTTAAGGTGTGAGAATTTCACATAAATCAGTCTGGTTTTAACCATTGAGGCTCAAGGAACGAAAAAAGAGGAAGAAAAAGGATGTGACCTTGATGATCTCAACAATCAACGCCAACATTGAACTTTGTTTATCGATAGAGTGTGTAGCAAAGGCCCTATATTTTTTTTTCTAGAACCTGGCGCTCGATGGGAAGAACGTAAATGGTAATTAATGAGCTAGGTCTGACGTATGGAGAGTAGAAGCAGCATTACTCTGAACGCTCTTTCACGTAGCCGTCGTGGAGTCAGTGGGAGAACGTTGCTTACGGTTCGAAAGGTCTACGGTTTGAGCCCTGCTCATGACAATAATTAGTTTGTATATTTTCTGTAGTATGTGCAAATGTTACGTTTTACAATATGATTCTGGCATGTAAAGTGAATGTTATTGTTTTGTACCTTTTCCGTTTTTTCATTTGTATTATTCTTTTTGCATCATTTCTTTAAAATCTGCTAATTTACGTATGTGACGGCCCGAGTGTTGAGCGAGTGCCTCACTTTGTATAAATAATTGTTACCTATGTCACATCCGATATTTCATGTATAAACTCCCCTTTTTGGAAATTTGAGTATTTTGCAATACAATCTAAATTACAGTTAATCAATTTTAATGCTGAAGACTTCACCATATCAAAGACTTTTAAGATATCCTACGGAATAATATTCAAGGATTTTGAACTAAATATTAATGTTAACCATTATGACTTCAGAATAAATGTGTGGGTTATAGGATGGACATTTCACATGGCGCACGTATATCAATAATAATTGCGCCAGAACTATTTATAAGCCGAGCAGCAACAAAGTAAGGAATATTATGCTGCCAGTTAATTAAATAAATAATTTAATTGTTTTTAATGTAATTTGCTATTTTCAAATATGTTCCGAAATATTAATTCTGTAAATATGAACTGCTTTTCATAAGCGGAAACCGCATCACGCCATCAGAACAGATGGTATATGAGAGCTTGTATCTTGATGTAAAGTCACTTATTCTTGGGCTTCGGCTCAAACAGTCACCTTGGCTACAGTTGATAGCTGTAATAAAAGGTGTTAAAGAGAACCTTGCTTTTTATTTATATGTTTCTTTTGGTTCTTGGGTTACGATTTTCCGGGCAGATTAGATTCGTAAACTCGGACGATTGCCCCCTTTGCATGCTAGATAGTGTAGGATTGGGACCCCTTATTAATCATATATTGGTTTTCAGGTGGATATTCTAAATCACACGCCTTAGCCGGAACAATTGAGGTGCATATAGAATAATCTGGGGGTACTCGGGGCCTTTTACACGTAATACAGTTTATGTTCACACAAAAAAACAGAAACAGTATGAAAATAAGAGTAAATAAACGGTTGCATTACACTCACGGAATCAATAATAATAATAATAATTCCGCATGTGTGATGCAACTGATTATTTATTCTTAGTTTCATGCTGTTTCTGTCCTTTATGTGAACACACAATTGTACATAGTACTATGTAAATTAACATAATTTAAACAAATGAAGCCAAAAGAAGAATGCGAATGAAAAAACAAAAAAAGCTACGAAACAAAACATTCACTTTACATGTCAAAAGCGTATTGTAAAATATAGCATTTGCACGTGTAGTACGGAAAAGTACAAAGTAATTATTGTCATGAGCAGGCCCGAACCGCGGACCTTTCCGACGGTAAGCTAACGCTATTCTATTGGCTCCTATTTGGAACAGGGTTCAGAACATTAGAAGCCCATCGGGCGAGGCAAGTGAGGCCAGGTCTCATGTATATTTCTCCATAAAAATACAAATATACGTAAATTCTTGTTCTCGTTCCCAAAACAAATTAATTACCTTCCATGATACAAAACAGATCTTCAATATGATACCGGTAGCCATGGTCTAGCATATAGCACAGCCTTCAGTAGGTCAAGACTCCGGAACATGACAGTAGAATGCCTAGTTAGCCGAAGTGGTCCGACTGGGTTCTCGTTGTCAGTGGTGAGAGATGTAATAATGCCTGTTCCTAGTCAGTCACGACTCGCTGCTTGGTTTCCCAGAGTTCCTCCGCCTGAGGCTTCCTCAGCGCGTGGTCTCATCAGTTGCCAACAGCAGAGTACAACAAATTCTGCTTTACATGTGTTAAAGGAACTCTGAGGCTAGCTTGGAGTTTTCCTCAGTGGCTAAAACACACATTGCGTATGCCTCTTCTACTGTTTGTGGCCTGTTATACTCCAAGTCACCCTAGCTAGGAAAGCAGGATAGCCAGGAATGCTATATTTATCAAAACGTACATGTTACTTTTGGCGGTTTATAACTGTATTAAGAAACACTCGTGTTTGACCCTAGTAAGGTTCCTGAAATTTAGACACGATGTTAAATTGTAGTAGGTATGTGGTTGCGTAGAGAATGAGTAACAACTTACTCGAAATGCAAAAATGTAAAACAAAACCACAAAAACTATATGGATTGTCATGAGGATTCTGATGTTGTTCTTTTATTTTCGTGTGTTTGTGGAGGTAGTTTCCTCAGGTGTGGTTTTCTCTTGTTGTCTTCACTTGCACTCGCTTTTCTTATGCAAAAATCATCGGTTCATTTGCCATGGTGATCACTAAAGAGGGGCAAAATATGAAATTTCATATTTTAAACGCTGCCTCGTAGTGCAATTCGAATAAGGATCTTGATGTTTCATGGTATGTAGACTCGAAATAAAATGTTTAAAATTTTGATATTTCATAACATTTTGACAATTTTTTTTATATTTAATAAAAATCTTCATATTTTGTATATGTCATATGCCCAAACTGAATTTCTAACTTCGTTGTACCCAGTGACCTTCCACAACCTTCATAATGATTCGTATGGTTAAGCACACTGCCCCTCCCCCACGTAGAAGGGGTGGTTCCTTCCTTATTGATGGTGAAAGTTCGGCTTCAGGTGCAATTTTCTTCAACTAAATTCCAATCTCACACCCGTACTTCGGCTCTCTTCCCAAAAGGATTGATTTAGTTCAGTCCGTGGAAGAACTACGACATGAATTGACCGAGGTCCCAAGAACTTACGGCAGAGCAGCGCAGTTCTTGAAGGGAAAAGCTACAACATTCCAGCAAACGTAAAACTTCAGAACGTTGCACTTTACAAATACGCTGCCATTACATCTTGCGATGTGGAGCGATCGTTTTCTTGCTACAAAACAATACTGACGGACAGAAGGCACAATCTTTTGCCAGAAAATTTGGAAATGAACCATGAACCATATGTTTCCATTTCTTGACATGATGTAGAGTTGTCAGCTCTACGACCTCGCAATAAAGTCAGACATTCAAAATGTCGTCCTCTGTCCATCTGTGAACCTTGCCGATGTCATTCATCTTGAGCCTCAGGATGGTAATGGCGAATCTGCTTCCCCTCACCATGATATTTTTGTTCGGAGCTATCTTCCCCTAGCCTTCGTAGATCCCTCTACTAACAGCAAGACAGCAGTAGTGGTTTGAGTCCGCCCCGAAATATTTCCGATACCCACCATATCTGGTCGGCATTCCCCTATCCGCCACCTAGGGGAGGCGCCTGGTGGGAGACCAGTAACTCCAACTCGGCGTGTCCAAGGGTGGTACATGCAGTTGTTCAAGTGGGATTCAAACCACTACACTCTATATACCCGCACTGGCTTTAATCACCGCACACCACGCGCACCGAAAGTGAATCTAATTGAAAACCGGGTTGAGTTTGCTGGACCAATAGTCGTTTACTAGGTACGATAATATGTCTTAACTTGTTGTAGAAGATTTATTTTAATATCACTTTTCTATTCCAGAGACCAGATCTGAAGATAATTATAATGAGTGCAACAATCGACGCACTTTTTTCAGAGAAATTGTTAAAATATTTTAGGAATTGCCCACATCTGAAGATTCCAGGAAGACTATATGAAGTCAAAGAATTTTACTTGGAAGATATTCTTCGCGATACAGGGTACGTCTTACGTAGTTAATTTTCTGTGAATCAGGATGTGCCTGCTGACACTATGTCGTTCTTGATGATCCAGAATAAATTAAGTTATTAAAATGGTTTCTACTTCAATTCCTAGTCCAAACAGTGATTTGATTTGATTTATTGTCTAATTCCTTACAAGATAAAATCTCATATACAAGTGACATAGTGATAATTGGCATGGTGAACCGATAATGGTTTTCTATTGCCTTCCATCGGATGAAGAAGACGTCCTAAGGACGGGACCTACACATTAACATGGGGTCCAAACCACTTATGTTACCACCGAGAATCGAACCCTAACCCCTTGATAAAAGCCATCGAGCGTTACCACTCAACCACAGGTTGTAACTTCAATATATGAACACCTCGGGGGAACAAAATGGTAAACGCCATCAGAAAATTTCCACAGCATATAGAAAATAAAATACAATGGTGTCTATTCTTGAAACTTCGAGCGCAAACTTTTTGTTTTTTAGATATACAGGCAGTTGTTGGATACCAAAAGTAAAAAGTCTGCGCTCGAAGTTTCAAGATTAGACACCATTGTATTTTATTTTCAGTATACTATGGAAATTTTCTTATGGCGCTTACCATTTTGTTCCCCGGAAGTACTCATTATACAGAGTGTATATTAATATGTGGGCCAAATTTCAGAGACGAATTCGTGACGCCAAAATAATATCATATAAACGTGGGTCCAGTTCCGCTTCTATTTCGAGATACAGGGTTTGCAACTCGGAACATGCAATATACCCCTAATAATAGCGAAGACAATAATAATTTTTGATAAATCAGGAACGAGGCCTGAAACGAAATTGTTGTGTGTGGACAGTATGGTGGATATTTGAAGGCAAAACTGTCGCCTTATCGGGTTGTTAGTGGTGCCAATCTTGTATAATAAGTATGAAACATCATATTGAATGATTTTCATCACTCGGAGATAGCAAATGAGCAATAAAGCGACGTACAACCAATTAATACAAATTATAAAAAGTTGGCAACACTGAAAACCCGATGAAAGCAATTACGTGGATATATTAGTAAAAAGAAAAAAATATTCGTCACAATATTTCTTTAAATCGTATTAATCCTAGCATTACTAAGGAGGGGGAGGGGGCTCCGAGGCCCACAAATTAATTTGTTTGATTTTTTTAACATTTCCAATTGGACAAAAAATCTTAATTAAATTGGTATTGTCAGGCGATACAACGTATTTGCTTTATTATTAATGCTTCTCTTGTTTTAGTTATAATGTAAATAATGCGTTGTGGGCCTCGGAGCCCTTCCCTTGGTAGTAGTAAGAGGCTATTCACTGACCACAGTAAATGGTATATATGAAATATGGCATAAAATGTGGTATGAAATGGAATTTGGTGTGAAGGTGCCTTCGTGCATATACTATGCTGTACTAAGGTGTTTTTGATCTCATTCATTGTTTTTAATAAAATAAAAAAAAACAGTTAAAAGAAATATGTCATAGTTACTAACTTATATAAAAAAATTGTCACGTACACAACTATATAGATATAGTTGGCAACACTGTACATAGAAACATCGTAATCAAAGAAAACTATGTGATGTCTTAGACACCCAAAGCTCATATCAGAGAGTATAAATAGTTAGTAATGACATTTTACTTGTGGACCTTACCCCCTTGGTAATTAATGCGACCCAAAAATACCTTGGTAATGCTAGAGTTAAGTAGATTCCTCAGATGATTAAAATAGCAGGTGAAAGTTTATTCTACATTAAGATTTCCACATGTAGTAACATGCCCAGTTGAAGGAAAATAGAAAATTGTTTTTTTTTTAAAAAAAAATACATACCTATTTAAATACAGTAATTAATATTGTCCCCATTAACATCCATTTGTTTTTCTCTCTCTCAAAGTATTTTTAAAGCATTTTCAGACGAGAAGATATAAAGCCGTATTTGGTTTTCAAAGAATATAATGTTGCATGTTTAATTACTGATTTTTTCTTAATAATGCCAAATGAAATTGTTGCGTGTGTACTTTCTGTAACAAACCGCCCACATACTTAAGGCTAATTCACACATAGAGTGCCGTACCCCTGCCATGCTCCGTCACCGTTCCCATGCCGTGGTGCTACTGCTTTCTGCACCATTTCCAAAGATTGTTGTAGCGCGTATATTCTTATGGAAGATCTGAAGAAAGAAGAGCAAGAAAACGGGAGGGAGAATTCCACACTGTTCAGTTTTTTTGTTGTTTTTTTTGCCTATATCGGCTCAAATAATATTTTTCACAAGAATATATTCTCATAGTCTTTGTGTAGTAAGTTGTATAAGCATTCGTGCTTTTGAACCAACATTATCAATTGCTCTTCATTCAGTGTTGACACACACTCTTGCTCAACAACAATCAACCACAGACTGAAGATTTCGCTTCTGGTCAATTTCGTGTCGCTTCGTGTACTCCGAGGAAAGCCGAAGGATCGCGGCCGTCAATCCGCGACCTGCATGGTTTCTTTTCAAGACGGTACTGTCGGGGCGGGCATGGCAGGGGCACGGCACTGTATGTGTGAATTAGTGATCACTTTAACGTGATATCTCATCGGAGACCTCGAAATCAGGAAGGTCCATCCTAGTGATTTTCTCACCTTTCTCTTAGTCACATAACCTTAATTTCGGAATGGTACCTTTAATTGAGGCCTCTGAGGCCTAAACCTGATAAATCGGCTCTAGTTTGGAACCTAGCAGCGGAATTGGAAAATACTGATTTACTGGGTTTTAGGTGTAATAAACCAAGTTTGACGCTATTTTTAATTGGAATCTAACGCGGTTTGAAGCCCAGCCATTTAGCAGTAGGAAGAAGGCACCTCAAACTTTGTTTTTGCACGAAGAAATCCATAACATCAAAGGATAGATATACAAGGCTTATGGCTTAGGCGTGATCAGTGATGGGGACAAACCCGCCAAGTGGTTTTTATTGTTAAAAGATGCCCAAGAAGCATTTTTCTTTTATTGAAGAAAACGTTGATATTTGTTACAAATAAACTGTATTTACAGTAAAAACTATATAACTACTAACTAAAACCATATATGAATAAAGACTGTACCAGTAATTTATGTATTTTAAGGGACGTGAGAGTTTCAGAGCTGAAAAACTTTACGTTGCAGCACTTAATTCAGAGTAACTTCAAGAAAAATGACCGAAACGACGTTATTTTGCTGAAATTTTATTTAAAAAAAAATCATCCGTATACATGGTTTTTATTTACAAGAGCACCCTTGTACATAATTTGGGTGTGAGTAAATAACCTGTGTTAGTATAATTTAAATCAGTAACCGATGTTGATGTCTGAGATAAACCATGTACTGTATATAGGCGGCACACATATAAAATCGCTTTTAGTGTAAACAACATTGAAATTTGATTATGTTAATAAAACGTTGAGTTGTGCTTGGATTTTTCTGTCTCTTGGATTTTGTGTTTTAATTGGGATGTATGGCTTTAGTTTAAGAGGTGTATATCTTTAGTAAGGCTATATCTTCATTATTATTGTTTTATCAAGTATTAGTTTTATTCTAGTCAATCCTATATTTTATTAATATTTATTCATTGTTTTTATTTTTAGTATTTACAGTTTATTCCATTCGCTTAGTACCCATAGAACATATAAATGTCTCTTAATGATGAACATTTCACACGGAAGAAATAACTTCAAAGTTGAGATGGAGGCAACTTCCAACTCCCGGGTTCGATCCCCGGTCAAGTCACATATTTTTCTCTCTTCAGTATCAATATTAACTTTTTTTTTTTTACGTTTTACTTGATTTTGTGAATATAAATTTTCAACATTCTCTTTTTGTTTTGTTTTTCTCTTAAAGAATTCCTTTGGGTAGAATACGTCGTGATTCAATCAATACTAAATACAACAAGGTCTACAGAGAAAAAGTAGAACCATACCTAAGGTTAGTGGAATTTTATTGCTTTGTTGGAGTTTGTAAACCATACACTAAAAATGACTGGAAATTTCCAATAATTGATGATAATGAAGAACAAATTTTCTCTCAGTAGATTACGATTGTTATAGTTTCGATCGCATTGGAAAATTATTTATCATCTTTTCGTTCCGGTAATTGCACGCTCGGAATCGAACTCAGTTTTTCACTTGCTGCATGGTTGCATATTTTTGTTTTATTTTGGCACAAGAGCTTTTCTTCCCCCCCACCCCCCCCCCCCCCCCAAGAACACTTATGGGGGAAGATAACGGAATTTTTAAGTTTTCGCACCAACCTAGCATGGCCTCAGAGTGTTTATTTCGCATTCGGAAAGACCTGAGTATAAATCTAGCGGGTGGTTGTCCTGAGGAAGTTTTTCCAGGGTTTTTCTTCAGTCACTCCGTTGCCGGGATGGTAGGCCGATTTCACACGTTTTCTGTTTCCTAACCTGGTTTGAGGCAAACATACTTAATGGTAATGAATACAGTTCAATTCAGTTTTAAGCTTAGTGACGTTTAACGACTGAAATGAAAAGATATCGTAGCTAAAAGTTCGCCGTGGATAATTTTAATAAGTGCTGTCTATTTCTTCTTTCTATTATTTTATAATCGCAGTGAAAGGTACATGTCTACTGGGTTCCGGGAATCGTCACACTGGCCAATAGGAAGTAGTAGATAGATTTTTTAATAAAGAATATGATGAAAGCTATGGACTCCTCTTCTTAGAAATATTAACATAAACACAACTTTGCATTGTAACAAGTTTGGCTTCCAACGTGTTACTTTTCATGTAAATCCGTTAATTATAAGGAATAATGGATATATAAGAATGAGTGTTAATTAGTTATAGGTAAGGACTGGCCAAATCCGTTTTTCTTTTGTATATAAATTGATTAATTTGTACCTGTTTAATTATGTATGCCAATTTGTGTACTTGTTTATAGGAAATTATATTTTGTAACTTTTATTGTAATCTTTATATGTAATGTTTTATGTATTCTTATGTAATCATATAGAGGAGATTTCGTTTCTTAGTTAAGCAAAAGGGAAAGTTCTTGCAAACGTTGCTGTACTCTGAATTCCAAAGTCGTGTTGGCTACAAGAAGGGGGAGCTCTCAGCCAATTGGCTCTCAGATTCTCAACTCTTGATCCACATATGCTACTGCTACCTTTGTTTCTGGAGCAGATGTGGGAAACTACATAAGACACAGCGAGAGGTAACCGAAACACACACTCTACTTTTCGACTGACGTACAGCATTTGTCCTCTTTCTGGAGCGGGGATTAAATAATGATCAAGTCAAGCTTTGAATAATTAACTTCTGCGATAGCAACAGAAATGTCTTAAGTGCTTGCTAATATGTTTTTAAAGTTGCCCTGATCCAGAATAAATGAGAGAGAGAGAGAGAGAGAGAGAGAGAGAGAGAGAGAGAGATTTATGTGTGTGTGTGTGGCTTTAGGTAAACGAACGAACGGGGGGGGGGTCTTGTAATAACCCCAGGCTTGCCAATCCCCGCCAGGTAAAGTAAGTTGCTCTCCTTGACAAGAAAGAGGAAGCAACATTTTGTTGATCTGCTAAATTTAATGATTCAGCTTTTAGTAAAGAAAGTAGCTTCTGATAGATTAAATGAATTCCATGAAAGGGAGGAACGCATGAAAGCTTCCCAAACCATTTTTACGTGAAAGTGTGGTCGACTTTGTACAGGAAATGAGCAATACCACGCGTCACAAACTGACATTTAGAATATACTTTTCGATTGTAATTGCGGTATATCTCCGAGAGTTTTTTTTTAAAATGCAAATTGGACATATGATATGCTAGCAGAAGTACTGAGGATCACGTTCTCGATTAAATAACACGTATATATTGAAAATACTATTTATTATATAATATTAAAGTTGTCGTCACGCACTGACATTTTCACAACCAGCACTTTGATATACAGTACATTTTCCAAACTCTGAAAGCATGGGTTCCAACAAAACTCTCTAATGTACTACTTAATAGGGGAAAGTTTGAATTTTATTTTCATTAAAACAAGATCAAGTTGTAGGTACGTAGTAACAGCATATAGGAAGATAAAAAGATCGTAAATAAGACTAGACAGAAATAGGGCATTCATTTATGTGAATATATAAAAGAATAAAGCTTAATAAGTATATATTTGTAATTTTGTATTTCAACGTTTTTTAGTTCTATAACTCATAATTAGAATTTTTAAAATTATAGTTTTTTAACTTTTTAAATAATCCAACAACAGGAAGTTCACTATGAATTTGTACTAAGACTTGTTAAAGTATTTTTGGCAAACATATATCGTATACCCAGGGCTTCAGCTTGTATTTTTGCAAGGGGAGCAATATCCGATTTTGGCGCCCCTTCGAAGGAGGCAAAAATGTACAACACCCCTTCTTTATTTTCATTTGCCGCATCCAGTCCGGTGTTTGGGGGCGTGATTCTCCCAGACTCCCGTGTGGGGAACTCAATACCACCCCTAAATTCTCCAGCACAGCCTCAGCTTAAAATTTTTTACGGCCGAAAATGATAGAAACTGTGCAAAACTGCACTTACACCCTCCATTTTTTGCTTTACACCCCGAAACTGAAATCCTGGCGGAATCTCTGAGAGTCACCCTTTGCTCTCCTGTACTTGCGGTTGTGGGTACCTTCCAAGAGCTGATTGCACTAATCTACGAAATGTTCACTGTATGGCTACAGGGCTTCACTTATTGGTACAATCGCTCTAATATTGATTTAACATTTTTAACTTTTGGAACATAAAAATCTTGGCTACGCATTATATTTTATAGTGATATTTTATCTAGGATCTGTAATTGAGCCCGTTAGTTTATTTCTATCAGAATGTATGAAAACAAAGCAATACTTACAAGGTAAAATCATCTAATAATTCACAAATGTCAGTGCGTGACGAAAAGATGTCAGTGCGATGCGCTGTGTTTTTTCTCCTATACGCTTATTATATTAATAAATTCTGGAGTTTTTAATTGAAATTAAACTTACCACAGTCATCTTGAATGTGTTTTTTTTTCTTTAATTTTTGGAGGGTCCATACTTTCAGAGAATTTGGGGAAAATGTATGTCAGAGTGTAAGTGCGGGTTGCAAAAAAGTCAGTGCGTGACGACAATTTTAACATTAAATAATATATAGTATTCTCATTGATTACGTGTTCTTTCACCGGGAATGTATTCTTGAATGTCTCCTCTATCCAACGGTGTGCTGAAATCGCCTTTGTTGCAATTATAACACAAGTTATAAAGCAATTAAAGTCAAAAAGTGTATTCTAAATGTCAGTGCGTGACGCGTGGAATCGCTCATAAATGTTTTCTTTGAGCTTTTATATATTGCCGGATTATTTGCATAAACACGATCTTTGAAATTACCTGAAAGAAAGAAATCAGAGTCTTCAGATCAGGCGAACGGGTGGTCCATTCAAAATCGCTATTACGTAAAATTATTCTTTCGCCAAATCTATCTCTTAAATGCTGCATGGACTCTCTTGATGTATAAGCACTTGAACAGATAATAATAATAAACGGAATTATAATTTCCAAGGACTATATTTTCAATTTATGAAAAGAAACAAGCAAAAAATGGAATTATAAATTTGTTATTGACTTTTTAAATGGTATCACGACTTATGGCCCACCCTGTGTACGAACAAAATTAATAAGATTAACTCGGTACATTTGTAATTTAAGTTTTTTGGGGCAAAGTTGATATTTTTTTGTCTAGTGCGGTAGATTACGAAAGGCAAAACAATTTGTCTTCGTAGTGGAGTTTCTTCACTGACATGTTAATATGACGAGGATATTTTTATGGAGTTATTTTGTAAAATCAAAACAGTGGACGATGATACCATGGGAAATAGAAACAAATACGTACAATTAAGCACGTATATTCATTTGGCTTACCAAAACTGCCGCCCATGTTCCTCGGCAAGTTACGGGACATACTCTGCTCAGCACTATAATTTTACTGAGCCCATGGCAACTCATTATTTAAGTTCTAAAAACTTTATATATTCTCTCTCTTTGTTTTTTAAAAAAAAAAAACATAATTTCCTCTTGTCGTATCCGGGTCAAAAAGTATGTACTCCTTTAATTAAGTTGCCAGAAAAAGTACGGCGAAGTATAAAATTAATTGTTATCGTAATATCCTTATTGCGCTCAGAGGACTCATTTTGTAAAATAAATAATGTACTCGCCTCTTTTTGAAAAAAAAAACTTCTTTATTGCGATCTCAAACCTCAGACCATTCTTAGGTGTGACTTTTTTGTTAGTCAGGTTGCTGTATATATATATATATATATATATATATATATATATATGAGCTCCTGCGTAGCCTAGTCGGTAACGCGCTCGACTTCAGTGCGAGCGGTCCCGGGTTCGATTCCCGATGGGAGCTCAAATATTTCGGTGTTGACCCAGCATCGTGAGGACAATTGGGGAGCTGCTGTGAATAAAAGACAGTGGCGATCACAGTGAGAGCTTCGGCTCTCCTCTCCCAACCCGTCTGGTCAGCGTGGGAGCAGTAGACCAACTCCTCCCTTCGGGGAGAGACCTCATCCACTAGTGGATTGAATATGGCTGTGATTTATTTTATATATATATATATATATATATATATATATATGTGTGTGTGTGTGTGTGTGTGTGTGTGTATGTATGTATGTATGTATGTATGTATGTATGTTTGTTTGTATGTGGAACATACTTAAATAATACTTCGCTGTACAGTATTTTCCACATACATGGTGGTGTCATTAATCACATAAACTTTTAACAAACCTTGTCACTGATTGAATCAGCAAATTGAAATACGTATAAAGTGCATAATTTAGCTAAGATTTCAGTCGGAAAAAAAGTATACCGAGGACACCCGGAAATATTTCGGGAGGTCCTGAGTTCGATCCCAGCGGCCGACCATCCTGACTCAGGGTTTTTGTAAGTTTTTTCTCAGTCATACCAGGCAGTTGCCGGGATGTCACCTTCAATATAGGCCTGGCCGACACCTTCCAACATCCTTTCCCCTCCCCTATCCCGGTCTGAGCCTTAGATGCCTAAAGGCCATAAGTAAAAAAAATCATATTCAAATTCAAACCAGGAAATACTACACGAATGGTATGGTGACCTTGGCCACCGTGTTAGAGAGGTACCTTAGATTATTCTTCGAAACAGCATAGACTGGACGGCATGATTTCTAAAACGCTATTAAGTACATGATGAGCTCAAAGTGGGGTTGCCAGACGTCCTCTTTATCCCGGACTTGTCCTCTTTTATGCGTAATTCTTGTGTGTCCGGGAACTTTTTTCAATTATATTGTTTATATATATATCGGGTACTACTTCGACAGTGATTTTCTAAGCCAACACAGCTTACGTTATTACGTGTCGAGATATGACGTCATTTTTGACGATGCTGCAGACGTTTTGAGTGCCTGTAGCGTCGAAACTAAGCATGTTTCGAACTTTCTTGAAAGAAACAAACTTTTTTTTCTTGTTTTGTTGTAATTAATCACCCCTCGAAGTAAGCTCTTATTTCAGGGACACCCTGAAAGTATGTATAATTTGCACTAATATGACGTTGTGACATCAGTGTAGTTATAATTCAGATTTCCAGAACAGAACTCAGCTCTTCTTTTGATTAAACATTACTTGGGCACATTTAGAACAGTATTTCTGTGGAGATTGGGACGAGCGTAAGCCAAAGTGCTGATACCGCCCATAAAATTCATTTTATCTTATCTTATTCCTGTGGAGAGTTTTTTTCTAATTATTTATTTATGCTTATTATTTAATGCTCAAACTTGATTTAGTACAGAAAATTAGATGTAATGAGACGTATTTGCAAGCTGTAAATTCACATTTAGATTACTGCTACTCTAACTTTTATTTGAGTATTTTCTGCTTCCGTAGGGAGATTTCTGATTGGAGGGAGATTGCTTTCTATTCTGTTTATAGATTCGTTATGAACAGTTAAAATTATATGATGGCCATCAGCTTCCAAATTCCATATTTGTTCATTACCATGTGAAAGCAGAAATTAGTAACAGATTCACTGTTGTCAGTGGAATTCTCTTATATTAAATGTATTCTATATTTTTAGTCTCCGTCATAAATAACATTTCTATATTATAGAATATATCAATATCGTTAAAGTTAAAAGTCTTACTCCACAAACAAATGTTTTATATACGTGTTGAAAAATAATGATTTTTAAAACATTTGTATTATGTAAATATTACTTTTCTGCTACGTAGGGAGTTTTGCAATGACAACGATGCTATGTTGTCTCTTTAAGAAGAAATAAAAAAATGCAGAAGTTTCCTTTGTTAGTTTTTTTTTAAAGGAGATAAAATAAAATGGAATAATTTTGACAGTCTAGCACTGTGAAGTTCCAATTTGGCGAGATCCCTCCTCAACATTTGTCAATTTCTTTCTTTTTCTTTTTTTTCCCCCCCTTTAGATATTCAAACTGAGAAGAATAGAAAGAATGAATATTGTCTAGTTCTGTGTTTACATAATCAAATATTGTCCACTTCAAATTCATTTACAGGAACGTTTATTGTTAGTATCCTCAGAAAATCGCCAGAAGTCTTGGTCGGTATACAGTACGCATTTTATGTTTTCTTATAGTGAGACAGATGGTCTCGTGCTGACCACTTGAAGTGATTCGAATGGTGGTAAGAGAGAAAAGAAGTAGCTACTAACAGGAAACAAGGTAATAAATGCAAGCAAGTAAGGAGGTAAGCGGAAAGACAAGCTTCTTTAGGCGATGCGTAAACTCAACTTGGCAGACACTTTATAGCGTCTGTTGTTTTGCTCCACTTTTCATGTATTGGCAAGTAAAAATGATTTATCTTTGCAGTAGTGATAAACAATAGCGCGCCATTTTTAACAGTGTAGAATAATTAAGTACGGGGAAAACTTTTGGGGCCTGAGCCGGAGATGCTAAAAGGACATAAATAAGTTTAGAAAAAAAGTAAAGAACTTTCGATGGCTAACCCGCAATAGTATATAAGATTAAATCTTTGCCTGATAATGAACAATCCTATTAATAACATTAAACTCAGGATTATTTTAGATCCACATTTCAGGGTATTTTAAAAAGTAAATAGTCGTACGAATATACTAGTGAGGGGATAAGATGCGACTAATAATAGAAGTACGCACAAGGTTGATTACCTTTATGTACGAAGAGATGTTTATTGCGAGAGGAATTACAAGACGTGTCTGACCGGAGATTTCTACTTACAATAATAAACTCTCGATAAAAAAACGCTGTTCGAACCCTATCGCTCATTGCTTTCGCACTTCCTACATCACCCCGCGTACTGGGCAAAACTCCTCTCACAAGTGTACAGAACTCGGAGCTGTACTGTACCTCCATTGTCAACTTTTGTTATCTGTACAATGTTTCATAGATTATTCTTATACATTTGTTTGCGTGTTTTTTGTTTTTGTTTTTAAATTGTGTTCAATATGGTATTATTTATGATTGTTTAAAGTACGTATTCAATTTTTGAAACTTCAATTTACAGAGAACTTGAGAGGTCACGCGAATACCCACAATCAGTGATAAAATCTTTACTAAAACTTGGTGTGGATAACCCTGATCGCAATTTTGTTAAAAACCTCATCAAACACATTTGTCTTCACGAAGGAGAAGGAGCCATTTTGGTGTTCTTACGTGGGTGGGGCGACATTTGTGAATTGCATGACCTGCTTTTGGACGATGAGATGTTTCAATCAGGTAAGCATGTATGTATATGATCTATGATCAAGCTTCTTAATAGTTGTATATTTACAAAGTACATAAGCATTCGTTAAATTTTGTTTAATATCTTGGTATTTACAACTTCGAAGCGCCGTACCCGCTACTACTCTATCAAACCTAATTTTTTTCAGTGTAGTACTTCTATCAATACACGTACCTTGTTACATACGAGGGGGGACCGAAAAGAAACTGGACTCGTTCTCTGGTGGTCGGACTCGTTGTACAGGGTTACGAGGTACCTGGAAAAGTCAGGGAATTTAGTTGTTAATAGTACAGAAAATACAATAACGTTATTATTTTTTACTTTTATGCTTTTAACCATGCAAAGCGTTGTGAGTAGACTTTTCTTTTACGACTAAACTCCCTAGCTTGAAGGACTCGGACCAACTGCACTTGGTTGTACCAGTTTTAATTTTTGTGAGCGTAGTGACAATATTAATGCTAACCCCCTATCCTGTGAGTACCCTCAGTCTCTAGTTGATAGTTATGAGTGAAGGAGGGGGAAGATTGGGTAGATACTAGAGGGACAGCTTATATCAAAGAAGTTTAAAAAAAAAATTTTCTCTCAGATTTCATGGTTGTTTGATGTTTGCCGACTATAAATTTTAGAACTTTGTGTTAGAATTAAAGAAAATAATTACATTTTAGAAACAATTAAGAGGAGCATGAAATCAGGTTTTCGGGCAAGTTTTTGAAACGTATTCAACTCATGAATATGTACGTTTTGATATGTAAGTTGAGCTGCAAACATTATCATAAGCTATTTTATTTATTGTCTTTTTCTTTTAATGCCTTTCTCTTTTTATCAGATGTATATTTTATTTGATTGATTAGCTTTATTGTATTAATATTTGATTTGACTTTTGATATTATTAAATTGTATTTTCAGATTCAACTCTGAAAATGTCGAAGAAAACGGTTTTCAATATTGAGTCAACATTCAATAAATAAATGTCATAAAAAAAAGAAAGTCAGAGGGTGGGTGTTGTGTTGTGATACGCTCGAATGTTTCTACTTCAAAATGCCTCTTGTAATGCGCATTTTAACAAGTAGTCTGTTTATTTTATATGCAATGTAATTAATATATTATATATGTACATATATTCAGTATATGAAAAATAGATATGTTACAGTATGTTTCAAGCCTTGGTTTTGAATATTTTTAAGGTAATATAAACATTTTTAGTTCTGTTCTTTTTTTCTTCTTTTTTTTTTCAATTTTGTTTTATGTTTTTTCGAATAAATAAATAAATGTCATGGAAAAAGAAAGACAGAGGGTGGATGTTGTGGTGGCCCTTTCTCTGTATTTTTTTTATTTTTTAATACAACTTTTAGCTAACAAACATTTCCTAATCTTAGAAGCTAAAATATACACTAGAAACTCTTTAAATTCAACCTGGAAAATGTGCTCTACAGACCTGGAAAAGTCACGGAAAATGAAAATAGAAAATCTCTGGTAACCCTAGTTATATAGTATGTGCTTCCGCCACTAAATGCCTCTTGCGGGGATCCTTCTGCATCAGTCTGCCGACTGGCATTATCGAGTGCAGTCGTGGTGTCACGTTGTAAATTTTTTTGTTAAGCACCTCTCATTTGTTCGGCGATTTTTGTAATGGCTGAAGAGTGGGGAAAACGAGCGGGTGTGAAATTCTTTTTCTGTTAGGAGAAACAAGTTGTAATACTTAAAACAGGTTACAAAGAAGCTCCTCAGGAGAAACTTACAAGCTTACGAATAATTGTCTCGCTTCAAGAATGGTGTATTGTCACTTCTACACCAACCTCACTTATGGCGACCCTTGACCTCCCGAACGGATAAAAACATGACGAGAAATTCGTGAATTGATTTTGGAAAATCGTCACGTACAGGACCATTGACGAACATGTTGTTTTGTCTTGTCTTCCTGCCAAAAGATTTTGATCGAGGAATTGCAAATGAAAAAGAGTTGCAGCAAAATTTGTGCCTCACCAGCACGAGTGTGAAACCGTTTTTAACCAAAAACAACGTGACGCAGCTTTTCAATCCGCAATATTCACCCGATCTTGCTCCGTGCGACGTCGTTCTATTCCTCGTAATGAGAAAAAGAAAACTCTTAAAGGAAAACGTTTTGCGGACGTGCAAGAGGTGAAGAAAAAAACAGAATATGTAATAATGATACAATTAAATACAGGGAATGTAAGTTTTAGTCAGTAAGTACAGGAAAGTACTCTCAGCTCCTTTACTATTTCTCCCATTTTCGATTACCGTTTCTACGTGTTCTTACTGTTATTTACGAAATTAATTTATTTTTAATAATCAAATGCGAACTCCTCGATTCTTAATGTTTAATGTTTGCCTGAACAGGAGAGGATATTCCTGGTCAGTTCTGGTCAATCCGGGACAGTTGTCAATCCTAGGGAAAACATTGATCTAGATTTATTTAATATGTGAAAGCAGATTTAGGAAAGCTGTTCTTGATACTCTTATTAAAGCACATGGTTTTGTTTAGTAATTTTGTCCTGGGTTCATGTAATTCTATCCCCTGTGTTGAAGTATACAGTTGCAGGTATAGTGGAAGGATTATGAGAAACAAAAAGAAGACGGATGCAATATTAAAGAAAGTAGGACGCTAAGACCTTAAGGAAAACCCAAGACCGTGTTGAATAAGAATAGTTTCTTTAAAAGTTCTTCCTCTAAATAGAACAACACCCATGCATATACGAGGGGAGGTCAAAGATTCTGATCCTCACCATGATCCAAATGTACTAGAGATTTAAAACGTCTCTTCGTTATCTTCTTTTCCACGTGTCAGAAACCTGACAACCCACTGAAATCACCTTATCCCTACGTATTATGTTGTAAACTGATTCCCTACTGACGCTGCTCGCATCTCTTCTAGCTAAGAAATTAGCAGTCTTCATGCACCAGTTGCTCAACACTGCTTATCATGCTTTGTTTAGTGGCTTTTCTTCCTTTGACATTGTCATATGATGGACATGGCTCGCCATATACGACTGACATCTCTTGGATTGTTGGCGCTGATTTTCCTTTAAGATAGAGGAATCGTATCATCAGTTTAGACTCAATTTTGCGTAGCATGACACCCCTACTCCCCTGGGTCCAACTTCGGTTTAACAGGAGATCTAACGACAAAAATTGGAGTTCTTATCTGTAATTACGTAAAATTACAGATCTTAAGCATATATAAAACATGGTGAGGATAAGAACTTGAAGGCTTGTCCTCGAACATTTTTGGGGGTGGTGGTGGAGGGGTATTGCTCAGTTATTGAAGTTCAGTCCTAGAAGCCTAATTAGTAAGTAAGTCTGACTTTTCTTCTTAACGCAATAGTTTCAGTATCATGAGTGTTGAAATAAAAAAAACATTTTCACGCCTAAAATTTTATATTTTATTTTGTAGAGAAATACGCTATTTTCTTACTGCATTCATTGGTTTCAATGGAGGACCAAATGGATGTGTTTGAAAAATTGGAAGGTAAGCGAATTCAGATAGTGTACACTTTATTTTGTATGAAACGGTCGCTAAATTGTTACTTCACTATTATTAGAACGTTCAGTACTAATCTCAGTCCCCATCTAAGGTTAGGGTATTAGGTATTTATAGGTAGGGTAATAATAGTAATAATAAATCACAGAATAACAAAAGGCTTAAATTTAAAATTGACTTATTTTCCTTTCTAAACATAAGACCTTCTTTGGAAGATACATAGGAAGAAAACTGATCATTTAAATAGGTAATGGAACCCTGTTCTTTCTCTTACTGGTCGGTTGCTCTTTTGCTCGGCGGTTGCTCACTGAATTACTAACAGCATGTTTTCCCACACAAAGTCTATTTGTTAAAAGGAATTGAGCCATGTAGAATTGCATGATGACCTTTCTTGGTGTTGTTTTTATGAATGTGTGTGTGTGCGTCCGAGAAGACTTGAAGTATCAGAGAATTTGCTCTATAATAGAAGATGATCGAAAAGTCTGTGTACACACACCTTCAAGGAACATTATAATAGGTCTGGTGTAAAATTGCCTTGTTTGCTAAACTGTTTCGTGCAAAGAGACATGCGAGAATTCAGTGTGAACTTCATGAAGCAATGAACCCGTTCTCTGGTATCATTTAAGGTGGGTGGAAGAGCTGCGATGTCTTTTGATGTATCAGGAGAGCTCGCTTACCGTCATTAGGTATATACAAGTCTCTCGACCATCTACACCTGGTCATGTCCATAGTCATCTGATGACGATGGGAACTTCCAAGAGAACAGTGCATCTTCGCATTGATCGCTGGTGGCCAGGCAATGATTGTAGAAATCGAATTTGCAACCTTGAATTGATCACCGAGGTTTCAGGACATGAAACCAGTGCAGCTTCTGAATTTGAATTTAATTTTTAAGGCCTTTAGACAACTTTGGCTCAGGCTGTATGGATGATGATGGGATGATTGGTGGAATTAAAAAAAGTGGGACGAAGCGGGAGAACCCGAGAAAACCAACGCATACGGTGTTTGTCCACCAGTGGAGCATCTCTGAGACCATCTGGAGCACAATGTTTTCATGCACAGGACCAACAAACATCCGCCCTACGGAATTTGTGAATTACCGATCATATGCATGCATGGCTTGTAACACGTCAAGAATAGTTCCTAAAGAATTGGAATCCATGCCGAGGCAAATGGTGACAGTAGTTAAGGCGAAAGGCTACACGCAATTTAGATAGTGTACCAATTCATCTGGCACTTTAGTGTATTTAGTAACACAACAGCAAAGTCTGAGACTTCCCTATCAGTAATTTTCAGGCCTCAACTTTTATATATTTATCTACTTCTATGCAGATTTTAAGCGAATCTTGAGGTACGGACCATGGTAAAAGCAAATCGTGTATTCGACGACTAATGTTTTTTTGCTGGAGGTAAGAAATTTTCTTTCATTTTCCATGGTAAAATTTGGTGTACCAATATTACCAGTATTCACATCGTTTATTAAATGTTGGTTCTCCTTGAGCCTTTTGTAATAAATTTAATTGAAATTGGTGAGAAGCTGTCTTTATTTGAACTACTCGAAAATCACACGCCATTTCTTTTTTATACAGCAAAACTTATTTAGGTAAACTTTACAGCTGTCTTAACGTCCACACACACATTATCCAAACATCGTAACGTGACAAGAGGAAATAAGTGATGAGTGTGGTCACTCTTTCTTGTGCTTGATTCGAGACAAAACTAGTCGTAATGTTAAGACCGTACAGCCATATGTATGGTACTTGTTTATAGTATTAGCAAATAAGATGATTATACAACGCGTTTTTTTTTTTTTAAAGCATCGACAAACTTCAGGAGGTGATTTCTCACATCAAAAACAAGACGAAAATTCCGTTGGAAGATATTTCGAAACGTGGGTAGTTTCGGAGCTACATGCGCTCAAAGTTAAGGCGGCATTGTCAGTAGTGACGTCATATCCCGACAAGTAATGGCATAAGTGGGGTTGGCTTAGCAAATCACACTCGAAAAGTCGAGCTTGTTACCCCTACACCATTTTGCCAGATGAAAATCACACTGGAAGTAGTACATCTATTTAAGATATGTTTATGATTGGGGAATATACAGATGCTTATCAGAATAATGGAAACACCTGAACGAAAGTGCAACTTACCAGATTAATATGGTGTCGGGCCACCTTTCGCCTTCAGAACAGCCTTGATGCGACGTGGGATGGAGGCATAGAGGTCGTGAATGGTAGCAAGTGGAATATTACACCATTCCTCGTGCAGGGCATCGGCCAGTTCTGTGAGAGAGGATGGAGGTAGAAATCGTCGCCGGAGTCGTGTTTCCAAGATGGACTACAGATGTTCAATTATGTTGAGATCTGGGGATTGGGCGGGCCAGGGGAGGTGTTGAACTTCATCCCGATGTTCCTCAAACCACGCTGCAACAACTCCAGCTGTGTGAATGGGTGCATTATCATCCTGGAATATGGCGTCATTGTCCGGGAACAACATCCGGACCATAGGATGCAAGTGGTCTCCTAAAATTGCGACATAATCGTTGGCAGTGATGCGTCCGCGAAGTGTGACCACAGGACCCAATGAAAACCATGATATTGCGGCCCACATCATCACCGTGCCGCCGCCATGTTTCACAGTTGGGCGGAGACACTGTAGATCATACGCTTCTTTGGGCGTTCTCCACACTTAAACACGGCCCGTGGTTTGGAATAGGGTGAATGGTGACTCATTCGACCATACCACACGTTTCCAGTCGTCAACGGTCCAAGTTGCATGGTCGCGGCACCATTTGCGGCGTGCTAAAGCGTTCTGGTCCCTGATGAGAGGTTTGGCCCGTGCAACACGACCCCGTAAGTTCATGTCATGTAATTCGCGGCGGACTGTGATTGTCGAAACAGGTTGGGGGAGGTGCTGATTGAGTTCCTCCGTCACTTGCGCCACAGTGGCACGACGGTTCCGCGTGACAATGCGCTTTAATACCCGGCGTGCCCTGTCACTGATGCTTTTCTTCCGCCCACTGTTCCGCTTCCCCGATGTGTTTTTCCCGTGTGTTGTGTAGGCCGTCATCACCTTCGACACTGTCCCTGGCGACACACCTAACACACTAACCACTGCCGTCACACTCACTCCACATAACCGCGCACCAACAATTTGCCCTCTTTGAAACTCTGAGAGGTCTCCCATTTTACACTACCTCCGTCTGCTGCAGCCACTGCACACTCCTGTTCCACGACGCCTGACGTAGTATGGAGACCGACCTAACACACCACCACCAGCAGTCCGGCGCTGCGGTCGCCACGACACTACTGCCAACCCATACATCTGACGTGTTGCCAACTACAGGTGTTTCCATTATTCTGATAAGCATCTGTATTTTACAGGGGATTTCTATGATTGCTGTATTAAACCATTTAATTCCTTGACATTAAAATTCTTATGTTGCGAAACCTCCCTCAATCATAAATATAACTTACAAAGGTGTGTTTGATACTGCTTTCGAGTGTGATTTGCTATGACGACACTACTTACATCATTATATATCAAGCTATGACGTCATTATGTGCGACGAATCATCTCCTGGAGTTGTGGGTGTAATTTTAAAACACCATGTATAACTTATCAAGTAAACGTCTTGTTAGTATAATTTTTATCTGTGTGTAATTTTCATAACTTCATTATAGCTCTGTATGAATAATATTTTGCATATCATATTAGCTGACGAAATCGCGGCCTGAGCCAAAGTTGCCTAAAGGCCTTACAAATTAAATTCAAATTCAAGCTGACGAAATCGATTGTTTGTCAAAAAGCTAAAAGATGAATACATATAAGTATAATTATTCCTCCAAAGTTGAAATGGAGACAACGTCCGATGTTTTTTTTTTTTTTATATACACAATAGTTTGTAGGTGCAGATGCTATTAATATTGAAGAGAGTTTCGAGAGAGAACATCGACATCAAGAGTGAAAGGTGTGTGGGTGGAAGCGGGTCTACTGCGTGCCGCAGTGGTTAGCGCATTGGCAACGGTAACCTAAAAGTCCCAGATTCGATCCCCGGTCCAGTCACATATTTTTCACTCTTCAGTATTAATAATTATTCCTATTGCGAGTAAGTAGAGATCGGGGATTATCTGTCCTGTATGATTTGACGTGGAATGACTTTCAGAGAGAGAGAAAGAGAGAAAACTAAATGTCAAATGAAACACCTTGCGCTAAGTGAAATCTCATTTTGCAAACAAAGAATATAAGAGCCAAAAGAATAAAGTACCTAACTAATATAGATTTAATATATTTTTTTTCAAACCCTTAATCTTGAAAAGCTAAAATGACACTTCGCTGAAGCCGAAACACGTTTACTATGCTAGTGCCTTTTCCCACATAGCAAAATGTCGTTCCAGGAATATCTGACGGATCTCCTGGCAGGATATCGGGACGTCCTGTTTAAGTCCCGTTTACATCCATGGGACGTATAGTTATAATTAATCCTTCTTATAACTATACGAAGGCATATTCTTCGTATAGTTATAATTAATTAAATAATAATAATAGTAAGGTCGATTTAATTTATAGAAATTCCAGGTAGGTAATCCCGCACGGCTTTCCGGGGGACATCCATACGGGATGAACTGTTTGTATTGCCCACAGAGTTATCCCACGGACGTCCTTAGGACATCGCTATGGGAGCTTGAGAAATCTGACGTTAATGGGATATAAATGGGACGTCCCAGGGATGTACTCTGCTATGTGGGTTGGTCGCCATCTTGATAATACCTCACTTCTCCTCGAAAATGAAACCATTTGGTGATGTCCACCCAAGATCTTTGTGATCCCTTAGCTATGCACTGAGTCGTAGATTTTGTTTGGATTTTCTACCGGACTGTGTGTTATCGACAGGACTATAAATCTTTTACCCCGATTTTCAGCTTGCCAGGGAAGGAAAAGGAACTAGAAGGAGAGAGTTGCAGGTATATTTTGTTTAAAAATTTTCATTAGGCGGCGTGAAGAGATTTCTCTTCAAGTTACGAAGAAATGCGGAAATTTTAATCACTTTTTTACAGTGGTAGAGAAAATCTTAATCACGTGTAACAGTTCTCGTGGCTCAAAGAAAACATAATATTTCTTAATACTAACTTTGAAGGTTCGTTTTTCATCGATAGAGGTGAAAACGTGGAAAGAAAGACCAAACTTGTAGGTTATGTATCGTGCCACTGTTCCACCCAGCGTAGGTGTCGTGCGTGCTAGGGGTAATCCAGCAGGAGATCTGGTGATCTTATAAGGAGAAATAAAACAAAGGAGGACTAGGAACTAATATTTATTTTTAGGTCATGGAGTTCTATTGAACTACCAGAAGCAGTACCGTAGATTATTAAAATCTTGGTTCGTTCTACATAGAAAACCTAATGGTACATTATACCTTGAAGAGTTACATAATTCATTGTGACGAAATATATAAAATTAACAATAACATTGTAGATATTAATTCAATTGGTTTCTGATTCAAAGATGAATAATATTTTAAACATTAAATCATTTTGATTAAAAAATAAATATAATTGATATTTGTTCAGTTCAAGATTCCAACAAAAACAGTGGCGCCATCTATTGAGCACCAATGTCAATAATCTTCTCAACTAGGACAATAAAAATAAAGTTAAAGGTTGTATCACTAAACAAAAGGTATTGTTTCTTCATGCTCAGAGTCCCTTTTCTATATTCGCAATAACAAGTAAAATTAGGATATATCTTTAAATAACATAATTGTTAAATTAATGCTAGCTGATCACCAAGTGTGTTGATGTTTTTAATTAATTAAAGAGTTTAACATTTTTATTTTTTATTTTTGTAGGACGTCGCAAGATTATTCTTTCCACAAATATTGCTGAAACCAGTCTAACAATAAACGATGTAGTTTTTGTGATTGACACTGGTTTCATCAACACGAGATACTTCAATCTAAGAACAAAGATACCTGTTTTAGTAAAAGAGTGGGAATCTTTAGCCAGTGGTAGACAAAGAAGAGGAAGGGCTGGAAGGTAAAATTAAAAAAAAAAATAAATAAATAGAAAACCAAGTGAACTTAAAACATACAATCCTTTTAGCCATGCTACAATGTAGTTTGATGTTATTTATTATAAGTAACGTATCTCAATATGTCCGCGTCACATGAAACTAGAAGAGCTTTGCCAGCATGATCGCCAATAGTCTACCAAATGTAAACACGATTCTTACTAGAACCAAACCGAATAGAAATTAAATAGTGTGCTGAGAAAAGTGACAAGTGCTTATTAATTCTGAGGTTGAAGGGTCCATCTGCTTTTTATTCGCATAAAAGGTATGACAGAGTGTGCAGATCAAGATGTATATGGCGTTGGAAGTTTGACAGTTTCCTTTGAGATCGATAAATTTACCGATTAAATCGAATACAGGTGTGCTCAAGTTATTTAGACTCACTGTCGAAAATTCCAGCATTTGTTGTCTAAGAATAGCAAAGAAGCGCCTCGAATCAACACAAGAACTGAAACATTGAACTTCTGGTGATTGAGAGAAAGTGTGTTTCAGGGGTATGTCATATTTCACTGTTTGATGAATGTTCACGAAATGGGCAACGTCCACCTAAGGAGAAGTTCCAGTTGGTATCTATAAAACAAACTATGAAGGATCCAACCTCATTATGTTTTAGTAGGGGCGTAACGTCTGTGCTCGAACCTGGAAGGCTTCATGTAATAGAGAAGATAATGCAGCTTGACCGATAAATAAAGGTTCTTCAAGAGAACCTCCATCTTTATGTCTTTTGTAAGTTAAGATATGAAATTTATTTTTGTATGAATTTTGTTTATGTCTATTTGCGTAAGAACTGTTTTCTCTATTTTAATTTCCCATTAGGTCAGTTCATTCCACCAAGCCGAAATTTGTTTTTCAGTATCTTCCGATACTTAAGATATATCTTAGTTTACGCTAAGTTACCTTCAGTTCCTGCCCATAAATGCTAGATGAAACCTTCCACATCCTTTAAAGTTGTATCGCTTGGATGGGTTATATAATCATAACGCTTACCTACTAGTTTCATGATGACTTCGTTGGGTGGGTTAAAACCCTCGTTGTGAATTTTCTCTGGGTTTTCCCATTTTCTCATTCCCCCATCATCATCCATCTGGCCTGAGCCATAGTTGCCTAAAGGCCTTAAATATTAAATTCAAGTTCAGTAAGGTATGGTCGCGGAAAGGAATAGAGAAAATTGAAGAGAAACGGTAGCAGGGAACCGCTAGACCGCCATGCTGAAACCGTGGTAAAAATGTGGCCAAGTTTTAAATACCACAGAATTAACAAAGTGGTCGGGAAAAAAAACACAATGGTGACGGTAGTGAGGGCTGAGATAAGTAATAAGGAGTCATAGGGCGGTTTCCGTAATAATAATAATATACTAAAGAAAAATAAAAGCTGTGGATAATAAAAGGATACAAATTTAATAAAATACAACCCAGGAAATAAAGGACAAAAAGAGAAAGAAGAAGAAAAAGTATACAGGGATGTCTCATGCAATTTAGATCACGTTCATGATTGACAGAAAGGTTAGAGGCATATGTCTACTCCCATCTGTCAGCTGATTCAGGATTGAAAACGTTCAGGATACTAATACAAAAGGTTTCTTCCCAAGAACCTCAGTGATTGTAGCTGTATTGAGAGATGAGGCAGTTGCGAGTTAGAGAAGTAATAACGGTAGGTGATTCAGAAGGTTAGAGTTTCCAACTTGGAAAGCAGGACAGAGATTAAATGTAGAAAGTTAATAAGGTTGGAGGAAATGCCCGCAAGATCGGATCAAGTTCGTTGCAGTTGCAGGTTCTCGCCAGTGGATAATAAATAAGAGAGATTTTGTAGTGAGATCTGTTGAACTTCTCAGGCTTGGGGAAGGATGCGTCCAGTTCTGGTGAGAATCATGTTTAAATTTGGATGTCTACAGTAGGCTATTTTGAGCATGTAGGAAAGGTTTTTTTCAATCTCAGGTGGCAAAGTCAGGATGGGATGTTCTAGTGTGAGCAGTTGGTGGAGTGCTTGAAGGTTGAGATGGTACCAAGGGAGAGGATTGGGAGTAGAGAAAGCTTCGTGGGATAGCCGGTTGAAGTTCTTGTAATTCTTGGGACGGTGCAATTGTCTACGGATGAGGTGATTCTGGTACCCACGGTTGATAAGAGCTGAAGAGATTACTGAAAAAAGTTTAATGTAGGTCGTCAGAGTAGCAGATGCGGACAGCAAGTGCGTTTTGGAATGGTGTAGATGGGAGCTATTGAAATGGAAATACTGTATGTAGATCCCAGTCTCAAGTCGATTGTTGTTGAGCCAGTCATTCACATCTAAAAATGTTACGTACTTCCTGGAAACACACGAAATGAACATCACGAGAAAGGTGCAATTGAGGTCTTTCAGGAAATTGTCCAGTGACTCTTCATGGGTGCCGAGGAGTAGTCCGCCATCTTAATAACATAGCCAGATGAACTATCTTTGAAAAAGAAATCATCCCTACAATTTTTACAATATTTTTAACTATAAATATAATTTATATATGCTCAGAAATGTTGTTGATTGTCAGAGTAAATTAAATCTTTTTCGAAAATAATTTAAATATCTAGTTATATATATATATATATATATATATATATATATAAGATGGGAAACAAGGTAGAAAAAAAAGGATACTTACATGGTGAAATCTTGAGTTAGGAGCATAGGGATTTGGCAATATGGCGTTTCCTTAACACCAGTCCCGCACGTGTCCGCTCTGTCCATTTTCCTTCCTACCAGCTGAAAACGGAATTGCGAAACGTACTAATTTTCTATAGTGTTTGTGAATTTCGTATGCTCCTATCTCAAGATTTCACTATGTAAGTATCCTTTTTTCTACCTTGTTTACCATCTTATATATATATATATATAAAGAAAAGGGATCTTGATGAAAATCATGTTAACAATACACACTAAACACTGTAGAGGTACTTAGAATTATCGCATGTGCGTCATCAGTAGAAGAGAATAAAGAAAGTTCACTAAAAGTGCAACTAGAGACGGAACGAAGAAGAAGAAACCGCTGCAGGGAGTTACATGCAGTTGAGGCCGGGTTCATGGTTGGCGGAAAGGATAGAGATGTAGTCTGCTTCCCATCTCTTTCTAATTGTGGCAGGTGAGTCAGGGTTCATGACTTTTCAGGATTCTGACTCGAAAGGTTTCGTCAAAGGTGCAGCCGTGATAGGAAGTGTGTTCAAGTATGGGGAGGTGCAGAAGTTGTGATGTGGAGGAGTAGCGATGGTTGTTGATGCGGATTGTTAGAGGAGTTTGGGCTTCGCCAACGTAGGAGGCGGAACATAGGTTACAGAGTAGGAGATACACGAGGTTAGAAGATATGCAACTGCCGGAGTGACGGAAAGAGTACGTCATGTGAGTGGCAGGATGCTCAAAGGTCAGATTGGGATCAAAAATAGGACAGGTTCTGCAGCGGGGTCTACTGCACTTTCCAGATTTGGGAGGAGTGGACGGGATTGGTCCGTACCCTCCTATATATATGGCCGAACAGGGTGTCTACCGGTCATGAAATTATCCTTCAGGTCATGATTTTTTTTCATTGTACAGAAACAAGTCTATACCATGTTATTAATTCTTTTCTTGCTCCATGGCAACGCTTAATTGCAGAAAAGTGATTTCGTTGTTATCCTTAACGGCATCTAAAATTCAGCATCCCCGATTATTAGTCAGTATATTGTTTTATATGGGTACGTGGTTCACACACCCGGTCCATCTTCTGACATGTCCCGATCGCAGCAGTAATGCACCCGCTTGTATTAATTTTACACATTTGTGTGTATTACTGCCCGCGAGCGGGACGTATCGGAGAATTCCCGCGAAATTTGACGTCATAACGATGAACAGCAGAACGAACGTGTTTCCACAAGGTATTTAATGTATGTGTTTTTGGGCAGTGCAACATCTAATGACTTAACAAGACTGGTTTCATTAGTGGTTTAAGTAGTTTTAATTTATCGCCGAAGAACACGAAAATGCGACGGTCCCAATGTGGACATCAAAATGCTGCTTGATCTGCAAACTTTTTTTTAAGAAGATAAAGATAAGACAACCGGAATTGTTTTATTTCGGAAAATGCTCACTTCATGTTGTACATGGTGCGTACAGAACTACTCAGAAAAAAAATGGATGTGGAATATTGATAAGTTTCTAAGGACAATTTTATGAAAGATGTTTCTTCGAGCAGAACAGCCTTCGTGAGAATAACAACATATACTCAATTTCCTTACAAATGTTGTTGTATGAGATGGGTGGAAAATAGTAATGTCATAAAAAGAGCCATCGATCTAATTCCACATCTGAAAAAGTTTGTTGGTGAGGTTGAGAAACATCCCCCCAGAAAGCAGAAACTTCGGAAAGATAAAGCATCATTTAAAAGACCCTTTGCTGTGTGCAAAACTGGAATTTCTGTTATCTTTGGCAACAGAGTTGGAGGAATTTTTAACGCAGTATCAGTCAAATGATGTGCTTTTGCCTTTTTTTTTCTATAAAGTTTAGTTTAATGTTATGCATCGCATCGCGATTCGTTAAGAAAAGTGTAATCGAGAAAGCAACCAATCCCACTAAACTGTCATGGCCATTGATGTAACCAACTTAACGAATATTAAAACAGCCGATACTATAGACACTGGATTTGGTGCCACATCTCAGTGCAGAAAATTAAAAGAAAGGGATATTCTTCTGTTGAAAAATGAGTGTAAAGAAATATTGCAAACGTTGTTTGTAAAGGTAGCCGACAAATGTCCTCTAAAATATGAAATTGTAAAGAGTGCGACGTGCTTATCGCCTGAAGTAACGCAGGGCTGTGTTTTGAGAGAATCTAGAGTTAGCGTAGCTATAGAAGAGTTTATTCCCAGAAACCATATGATAGCATCGGCAGATGATAGTGTAAAGAGAGACTACATATGTTTTTGTGAATCGACAATTGTCCAAGAAAAGTTGAAGACTTTCAATAGGAGACAGCACAAACTTGAAACTATTATTCTTTCATTAGTGGAAAGTTCAAATGTTACTAATAGAGATTTCGTTAAATTTGTGAAGAAACCTCTATGCATGTACCATAATAATGCAGCTGTTGAAAGAGGTTTCTCTGTTAATCGAGATTGCTTGATGGGCAACTTGAAAGAAGTTTCTCTGGTAGCGTAAAGAAGTGTTTATAGTGCAGTTCCATTATTAGGAGGGATACAACATGTAAATATTACACAAAAAGCATTATTCATGCTGTCAGGAACTCTTCAGCAAAGAGAAGAGAAGCTTTACAAAGAAGAAAATGCGATGAGGATGACGGAATTAATCGTCAAAAGGAAGAAGCTAAGAAATTAAAGGATTTCCAAGGAAGGAAAAGAAAGCTTTTAGAAAAGACTCAAGAAGAAGCATCAGTGTTCGAAGCTGAAATTGAAAACTTGACAAAGAAACTGAAGTCATAAGAGCTTAGGTGTGTTCAAGGTTAGTATTGTAGATATATACATAACTACTATGATGTAAGGTACGTACATAGAAACGTCTGTATATTTTAGTCATGAATTTTATGAAAAAGGTCATGGAAAAAGTCATGAAAATTATTGAAGTCAATCCGGTAGACACCATGCCGAAGCCCTCAACCGTCCCTTCGAGGATGATCCCACTCAATCCTTCCATAATAAGATCCACATCTACCTGCGAGCAAATGGGCTGTCGCGTTCCATTGTCTCTATACTCTGTCCTGACAATCCCAGAACTCCTAAATGTAACTGTTTCCCAAAATCCATATACCTGGTAATTCCGGCGGAACTTGGTATTGGCTCTCCCACGGAAAGAGTCGCCGCCTTCCTTGACTACCATCTCCAACCGTTTATCCAGGCTCTCTCTTCCTACATTAAGAACACCTACCACTTCCTCTTCACAATCTGTCTCTGGTCCTCTCCTACCTGACACCATCTTAGTTACAGTTGATGTGATGTCATTGTATGCCAACAATCTCCACACACTGGTCTCGCTGCCCCCTGAACACTTTCTCGACACACGCCCCAATCCTCGTAAACCCAGCACACCTTTTCTGCTTCAGTTAGCCCATTTTGTCCTCACCATGAACAACTTCACCTTGAGAACCATAATTTTCTACAAATCAAAGGCACAGCCATCGGTACTCGCATGGCCCCATCGTACAATAACCTTTTCATGCGACGCCTGGAGACCCAATACCTCAACTCCACACCTCCCAAACCTTTCACCTGGATTCGTTATCGACGATATTTTCTTGATCTGGACCCACGGACAAGAGTCACTGGAATTTTTTTTGCAAAACCTCAACTGCTCCTTTCCCGTTAAATTCACTTGTCCTTCTCCAGGTAACACAACTTTTCTTGATGTGGATGTCTAGCTCAAGAACAATCAACTTGAGACAGGTGTTCACATCAAACCTAGCAACAGTATGCAGTATCTCAATTTCAACAGTTTCCATCCATACTGTACCAAACGCTCTCTCCCATACAATCTTCCTGTCCGAGGCTTGCGCATGTACTCCTCTGATGACCTACTTCAAAATTATTTCACTACCCTCTTCTCAGCTTTCATTGACCGTGGATATCCCAAACACCTCATCTGCAAACAACTCCACCAAACCAGAAGTCACCCTAACTCCAACCGGTCTCCCAGCGAAGCTCCTCCCGCTCCCAATCTTTTCACGCAGTGCCACTCCAGCCTTCAGGCCCTCCAGAAGCTTCTCAAACTGGCAAACCCCATACCCGCTGCTTCATCTGAAACTGAAAGAAATTTCCCGTCGAACCCCAAAGTATTCTACCGCAGACCTCCGAATTTCAACACTATTCTCACCAGAACTAGATCAATCCCGCCCCATCCTCCCAAACCTGGTAAGTGCAATAGACCTCGCTGCAGAACCTGTCGTATTTTTTTATCCCAGTTTGACCTTCGAACATCCTGTCACGCACAAGACGTAGTCTTTCCGACACTTCGGCAGTTTCATATCTTCCAACCTCATTTATCTCCTACTTCTGTAACCTATGTTCCGCCTTCTGTCAATTGTTCTCCAAGCTTGATGCGTCGTCCGCTGCGTGTCGCCACTGTCCCTTCAACCTGTGTTTATTCTACACGTGCACGTCGTTTTCTCCTCTGTACATGATTATAAGCCTACAATAGGCTTGAAGTATAGAAGTGACCTGTGTATATTTGTGTATGTGTGTGTGTTCTAATACGTAACAAAGCTGTTACTTTAAATTGCCCTTCCGGCTTTCCTTTATGCTACTGATATATATATATCAGGTAAAATTATGATAAGAAGAAAGGGACTACTTACAGCTTGGTCTATAGGTGAACACACGCACAACACATTAACACTACAAACTTGATGCGTCGTCCGCTACGTGGCGCCACTGTCGTCTTAGTCTTTATTCTATCCTCTCGTGTTAATCTGTTACTCTTCGAGCAAGAAGAAGGTGAATTCACCGAAATATTCAAGATTTATGTAGAAATTGCCCTCCCGGCTTTCGTTTGTGTTAGTGTATGTATAAGATGGTAAAAAAAGGTAGAAAAAAGGTTACTTACGTAGAAGAATAGTGAGACAGGCGTACAAGAACTTGACAAACACAATAGAACGAAGGCAACGTTTCGCAAAAGCGTTTTTACATGGTAGGAGCGAAAATGGACTGAGCGGACAGGTGCGGAACTTGTGTTAAGGAGACGCCATTTTGCCAATGTAGATGTATTGTTGGTAACACTTAGGTAATATTCAGAATAATGAAATAAAGAAACTATTCAGAAACTCTGACTCAAAGAGAATATGTGCGTGAAATATGTAAATTTAATTCTGTTGTCCATTAGTTCAACGTCTCCAGAGAAACCTGACATGGATTTCATGTTAGTTTTGTGTCCTTTTATTGTGGACTGTAGAAGTTCATCGAAGAGTAGATTTCAGATTGTGCTTATTGGTTAATTCTGCTTCTAGGTCAAAATTTGTGAACTTTAAATTAAAAAAAAATAAAAAATAATAATACAGACATGTCTTGAACTGAACATTTGAAATGAAATTGGAAAGAATTTTTTACATTTCTTTTATGTGTAAAGCACCTAAGGTAGTTATGTTTATGAAGATATCGGCTAGGGCTTCTTATATTATAGGTACCATCTCGGCATTCGCCTTAAGAGACCCTGCAAAAGCTGATCGGGACTCGAACTCGCGCAGCCATCCCTGTGCTTATTCAAAATCAGTGAAAGTAACCACTGTACCATGGAGCTGCGTGATAATGAAAATGGACCCGAAATACCAGTTGTTGCTCTTGACTGGCAAAATTGTAAGTATAACAATAAATGTCTATTGATCAACAGTGCGCTAAATTGATGGCGCTTGACTTTAGCATAGACAGGCCTGAGTCAAAGTTGTCTAAAGGCCTTAAATACAATTCAATTCAATTTAGCAAACTTGAAATTTCTCTTTCTTACTATTTTTTTTATCTGTTTAAAGGGTGGCTCCTGGAATTTGTTATCGTCTGTTTGTAAAAGCCTGGGAGAAGTGTTTTGAACCATTGCAAGTTCCTGAAATTCTTCGTAGTAGAATTGAGGAGGTCATTTTGAAAATCAAGTTTTTACAAAGAGGAAAGGCGAGTGAGTTTCTAAATAGAGTTATGGATCCTCCTTATCCTCGGGCTACTGAAATCTCTATAGAGGTAAGTTTTCATTTTATGCTTGTGTTTTGATATAGGAACGGATAAAATTAAGTTAACAATAATAATACTGCCAATAGCTGCATGTCATTTGCAACAGTTTACCCATTGATGTTCATTTATCTTACTCTTTGCGCTGTCCGTTTTGTATGCGATTTTTCTTCCTTAATGCTGTCAATGAGTTGAGTCTGTTTTTCTGTTCTTCCTGTGGAATCTAGAGGGTGGCCAGAAAGTCTCTTTACACCTGAACTAAATGCGTGTAAGATGGTAAGATATTTAAGATTTGAACCACCTATCCTGATCATTGATATGGCAACACTGCTCGTCACGTGAATTGCAACGTGATTGCCGCGTAACTGCCACGTGACTGCTCGGGGAGGAGAATAAAGTCTGTGCGTTGACCAGTTCATTGTCTCACCTTTCTGTGTTTGGTGAAGAACAATGGCAGATACCAGCGACTTCACTTTGGAGGAGCGCTTAGTGACGATTCTGTTGGTCCATGAACGGAAGCACAACATCAAAAATATGACACAAGTGATATGGACTTAGGCCTGCAAGCATTCCGTCATTGATGGCCATTGGCGGAATGCTTGCAGGCCTAAGTCCATTTTCATGTGGAGTTGCATTGTACTCCTTTCAATTCCAAGTTCTGCAGCACGCTTTCTGGTCGACTTGCAGGGTGAACGCATCACTGACGCACTAACTTCAGCACATATTTCCCTTCGGGTTGATGGACGACCACAGCGGGGGGCATCCAAAACACTTCCCAGGCGAAAAGCTTTCTTTTCCCACGTGATAACGACGTCTGACGACTTGGTGGTTCCTTACCGAACCGTTCATGAAACCTATCCATCACCTGTGTCATATTTTCGTTGTGCTTCCGTTCATGGACCAACAGAATCGTCACTAAGCGCTCCTCCAAAGTGAAGTCGCTGGTATCTGCCACTGTTCTTCACCAAACACAGAAAGGCGAGACAGTGAACTGGTCAACGCACAGACTTTATTCTCCTCCCCGGGCAGTCACGTGGCAGTTACGCGGTAATCACGTTGCAATTCATGAGGAGCACTGTTGCCATATCAATGATCAGGATGGGAGGTTCAAATCTGAAATATCTTACCATCTTACACGCATATAGTTCAGGTGTAAAAAGACTTTCTGCCCACCCTGTAGGGGCAGAGCGAACTAAAAGTGAATAGAGACGAAAAGGTAAATAATTTCGAATTGTAACATAACGGAGGAGCAGTAAACGACCCCAGAAAAATTGGTATCTCATTAATGATCATTATGGGATCTCAAAAATACCAAATAGCCCAATACAATAGTTGTAGATGTAATACCACAACACAGTGTCACAATACCCGATTAAAACTGTCGAAGTAATAAAAACAATAAACAAAATGGACAACACCTGGTCAGTAGTAGGGCTGTCAAAACTATCCAGATAATTATTCATCCGGATATTGTTCGAATAATTATCCGGATAATTTCATTATTCGAATCCGAATAATCGGATATCCGATTAATCGGATATCCGAACAACGGAGAAACGGATATCCGATTAATCGATTATCCGAAAACGAACAAACGGATATCCGTTTATTCGATTATCCGAAAACGAACAAACGGATATCCGTTTATTCGATTATCCGAAAACGAACAAACGGTTATTCGTTTATTCGATTATCCGAAAAACAAACGGATATCCAAATAGTTGTTGTCCGATGAACAATGAAACTTATAGAGCAAAGAAGTTTGAGTAATGTGGACCTCTATTTTTAGTTTAGTGCAAAATTATCTTCCTACAACAAGTTGTTAAACATTTTAAAAGCAGAATATTACTTGTACTTTTAGACTTCAGCAGCTAATGCTGTGAAGTTTTAGCGCCCGCTCTGTCCGTCTGTCGACAACTTTCAACTCAGAAACTACTAGGGTTGGAAAGGTGATTGAGATGTCGTTGAAAAGGTCTCGGTGAAACTAGCTCAAACCCGTATCATTTATCCAGATTACAGGAGGAGTGCCAGAGATAGGGGCGTTGCCAGATATGGGGTCACTTTACAGCTAGTAAGATGTTTGACATGGCGTTGAAAAGGTCTCGGCAACACGAGTTAAAACCCGTATCACTCATCCAGATCGCAGGGGCGGTTTCAGAGATCGGGAGGTCCCTGAGATAGCGGGTCCAATTTATATCTTTGGAACAAGTCGAGCTAGGAAGGTGTTTGAGGCGCCGTTGGAAAGGTCTAGGCAAGACGTGTTCAAACTTCAAACCCGTATCGTTCATCCAGATTGCAGGGTCGGTTGCCAAGTTTCGGAGTGATTTTAAACTTTGAAATTACTAGGGCTAGAAAAGTGGTTGAGGTGACGTTGGCAAGGTCTCGGCAACACGAATTCAAACCCGAATCATTTCCGTTCCCAAGATTGGGGGGGGGGGGATTTTCAACTTTGGAACGACTGGGCTAGGAAGGTAGTTGATATGTCGTTGAAAAAGTCTTAGCAAGAGTTTAAACCCATATCATTCATCTAGTTTGCACGGAAGGATTCCGAGTTTAACAGGCGGGAATTCGCAACTTTGAAAGTACTAGAGCTAAGAAAGTGGTTGAGGTATCGTTGGGAAGGTCTCGGCAACACGAATTCAAACCCAAATCATTTCTCCAGCAAGGGCGGTTCCCAAGATTGGGTAGGGGGGGATTTTCAACTTTGGAACGACTGGGATATGAAAGTAGTTGATGTGTCTTTGAAAAGGTCTCGCCACAATTTTTCGAACGCAACATTGATCATATAAAGGGGATGCTCGCTGCTGAAGCCTGGCGGTGGCTTATATGCACAGTCCCCGACTCGACTCCGCCTCGCTTGTTATAAATTTGCTAATTTCACTTAAAAACACCGTAGAACTTTGACCGTGAACTCTAAAATTTTGACATTAACACTCAAGAATTTTAGTGATTTGTACTCAAGAATGAAGCTAATGTCTACTCAAGATCCAGGGTCTCTACTTATTTTTTATTTTCTATTAGTATACTAACTAAGCATTTGACTGAAAATGGGCCAATTCTTAAATGCCATTATAGTATATGAGGATGTAAAATTTCCAACCTTCTATATTTTCACGAAAAATTCAAGGTCTGCAAACAAATAAACTCTTTTATCGTTTCTCTTCTTCGTTAATCAGTCAAACCAAGCTAAACTGCAACTTAGGCTCTGGTCGACTTGATTCCCACGTCCTTTTCGTATCTTATCACGGCCTGAGCCAAAGTTGCCTAAAAGTCAATGATAAAATTGATGCAAATAACATAAAAATAAAGATGTGAAATGAAGAAGTGCATTAGCGAAAGACGAACAATGCTGGAGACAATCAAGAAGAGAAAGAGAAATTGACTGCGCAGAGATTCTATACTAAGGTATGGCTGAGAAAAAGAAAGAAGAAGAAGAAGAATCCAACTGCTTGACAATGTCAAGGAAGATAAATCGTATGTTGAAATAATGAAAGAGCACAAGATCAGGATGAATGGAGAGGGCTTAGCTTGCCTTGAAGGACCTGCCGATTCCGGCAGAACACTAATTATGATGATGATATTAGTTTAATGTAAATAATTGTGTTCTTACAACTTAAAGTACTCCAAATTGTTTAGAATCAAGTCTTTTTTTAAGCCCTGGAGGTATTGAGAAAGGAACATATGTCCCGGAAAGCAACTGGTTGGAACTGCGAGGATCTCGATTTCGCTATTGAAGGGGGTGGATCACTGTTATACAGAACCTTTCAGTTCCACAGAGGAAATAGATTCCTTGTTAAGTATGAGAGCTAGTGTATATTTGCTACAATCTAATACATCGTTTTTTCTTTCCATGTGAGACGAAAACTGGCATTGAATAAAATGTATTCGTCTTTCTTTTTCAAAAGTGGAGCAACACGTATCATGCGCGATGCTTTCTATAATTTATTCTCTCCTTGAATGCATTATCACTTTCGATTACAATTTGAACACTTTTTGTACTATTTCTGACCGAAGTTAGAATGTATTAGGTTTGGTCGCCTAAAACACAAGTTAAAAACTTGGCGAGAGCGAGGATAAAACACATATGCTATGCTTGTGTAGTTGTAGGGCTGGTATCATATTGCTTTCACCAACCAAGCTACGAAGAACATTTTTCACTTTCATCCCTGTGTACACTCAGATTCATAGAAAATAGTTGATGGAAAAAAATGAATGTCCGAAAGTTGCACAATCTCGCAACACACGCGGCAAGCACAGAATATGTTGAATATAGGCACGGTACTATTAACATTGTGTATTTTATACAACTATTTCAAAAATTGCCCAGAGAAACGAAGTGCACACTGGTGTATGCAGTATGCACGCGACATTTGTCGTTGTGTCGTCGACGACTAATGCTGTCGGGACTCGCGACTTGAGATACCTTTTTATGCATGCGACATTTGTCGTTCGTCCAAAAATGTACTTTTCGCAATATCATTTGATATCTTCTCAAAATGTCTCCAAACATTGCTTTGAGGCATAGTTACTCTCTTTCCAGTCTTCACGCTAATCAAAACAAAGCACTAACCAGTTGCTCCACAAACAGAAATATGGGTATATTTCTTCTATATATATCAGCAGTGACACATTCCTTTGTACTTGGTTTCGTCGCGCTTCAGTTGCTGTTCTTAGAAACTCGACATTTCTAAATATTTTAGAACACCTTATTTTCGGCATGCACACAATCAGATTAAAAAATGCACGTGTTTTCCCAGAAAGTATTTAGAGCCAAATGAACATCTGCGAGCACTTTGTCGGAATTCACTTACAGTTAGGTTGACACGCTATTGAAGAAAATAGTTTTGAGATTAACAAAAGCTATTTGTTTCCACTTCTCAACGGATGTTCAAGACAATCCGAACTATTTTCTTTTGGCAAGACAATCAATAGAATGTCCTGTTTCTAGGGATAGAGCATTGAAGTCTAGTCTAACAGTTATTTTTATATTTACAATACTTTGCTCTCCGAATGTCCAAACTAAAGGAAAGACATTCAGAGAGTTTTCCTGTCTCATTAGTCATATGGTGGGATGGGTCTAGGATGTTTCGATGCAGGATGTTTTAGTGAAAGCAAGTTTCGGTTCAATAAATTACTGGTGAATGTTGTTTATTGATAAATTAGTAAAATAGGAAAGTTAAAATATATAAAATTAATTAGTTGCTACATTATTATAACGTTATAAGTTTCCCTACACCAACAATCTGTTGGGTAGTAAATATTTCATTTTGAACGAGTAGATCTACAACAGATTAAGAAAATTGATTAAGCCTCACGAAGAAAACAGGTACTTGTTATAGAAATGTCTTCACATAAATTAATTCTTGATAACATGCTTAATTTTTATCTAATTAAATATGCTCAGAGAGAGAAAGGTGGGGTAAGCACAATATTGCAGTATCATTCAGTCTCCTGTGGAGAGATCAAGGAGTCTAAGTGCCCAATGCCACTCTGGCCAATTACCAGACTATTTGAGATGGCAATTTTTTTTTCATATTATCTGTTTTTCGTTTTCATATATAATATAACTTTCATAGTTATCAGGCACACAAAACATTATCTTCCGTTATCTTTCTCTTACACTTGGTTAATAGTGTTCTCACAATGAAGGTAAAAGGAAGAAACAACCTTCTAAAAGATATTCCATTAAAAATGTTGAACCGGAATCACAATCGATGATATATTAAGGTGATTTAAAGGACATTCAAGTATCAGTTTAGTGATTTTGAACCCCTTCCGGTTGTAAGTAAAAAATAGTAGATACCCGCATCCTTCCCTTATGCTTACGTAAAACATCAAGTTTATTATCGTTATTTCGTAGTAAAAAAAAAGTACCTAAATCTAGACTAACAAGTTTTTTTTAGCGATCTTACATAAACATTGCTCTGATCTCCCTCCCCTATTGTCAGAAGAAATAAGCAACGCTTGACCCCCTCCCGACTTGAATGCTTACGTA
>JAGDQP010008716.1:0-13408 GCA_022664845.1 Lepisma saccharinum | reverse complement strand
TATCTCTGTAGTAGGCTGTCAAGGGTAACATATCTGTTAAGACAATTGAAAAATCATGTTCCTCAGGAATATGTCAGATCTGCTTACTTTGCTTTCTTTCAGAGTATAATTAAGTATGGTATCTTATTTTGGGGAAACAGTTGTCATACAAACAATATCCTTCTAATACAGAAAAAGGTAATCAGAATTATCGCAGACTCACACAGGTTAGCCCACTGTAGACCTCTGTTTATCAATCTAAAGATTATGACAGTGGTTAACCTATACATCTATACAGTACTCCAACAGGTAAAAAGTAATCTACAAAACGTACAGCTCAGAAAAGAAATACATTCCTACAACACTAGGAACAATAAACATATTAATGTACCATTTCAAAGACTGTCCAAATCTTTAAATAGCTATGAGATATTAGGAATAAAAATGTATAATAAGCTGCCTCCAACAGTAAGAAACGAACATCTGAATAAATTTAAGAGAAAATTGTCCAATTGGTTAGTTGCAACACCCTTTTACTCATTAGAGGAATTTTTTGACTGTTCCATAGAAATATAACATATTCTCCTTTTTAATTATACACATTGTTTGTAAAATTATATAACCATACTATAAATATATACATATAAGCAATTAGGCTATTATATACCTATAACTGTAAATATATAAGTGAATATTGTATTTGTTGCTGCTGTTGTATTATCAATTTTGTTATATTTTTAACTAGAATGGCTATTGTAATTGTCATAAATTGTTATCTGTATCTTATGCTACAAACTTGACGTTGTCCATTGCTGTGAATAGCTTAAAGACAATAACATTTATTATTATTATTATTATATACTATTATATACGTATTTCAGTATTAACGTACTATTAACAAGTGTTAACATTAATTCTTTTGGGAAGGCAGTTTCGGGGGACAAACTCCCCCGAAAACATGCCTGATAGAAACAGTGAATATATCCGTTGTGTATGCAATTAGTTTGATATACTTCCGTCAGTATGAGCATCAATGTTCAATATGTTTTTGTGCAAAAATTTGCTTTTCTATTTCTTTTAATTACTCCACAATGTCTCGTAGAATAAAATGTGTGGCATCTTCCCGGGATCCACTATAATTCATGGATTATCTGTTCCACAGATAATTGTTCGATTATCCGTTTATCCGGATAATGTTCGATTATCCGTTTATCCGGATAATGTTCGATTATCCGTTTATCCGGATAATGTTCATTTATCCGTTTATCCGAATAATGTTCGATTATCCGTTTTCCGGATAATTATTCGGATAATGAAAAATATTCGAATAATCGGATTTCGAATATCCGAACAATGAATTGTTCGATTAATCGGATATCAAATTATCCGGATATTGACAGCCCTAGTCAGTAGATACTGATGACATTCAGTCCATATATTATTAATTTTAACATTAAGCTAATTGCAAAACTTAATAGACTTACTACTGTGGTTATATATATATTTCGTGATTCTATGCGATCGCATCTTCAGACGACAGGAAAATTTTCACAGGTACTGAACATGGTATTTTAAAAAATATATATCCACCTGTTAATCTTCCTAACTTACCTGCCGTCTGAATAGGCCATTCAATGGAACCACGAAATGTATAATCGACATTAGTGTGTGTATGAATTTTGTGTGTTAGAAGAGGGAAAAAGCTACATTGAACCAGGTAGGAATATGTTCGAGATATTTTAGATAATTGCAAATCTTTTAAGAATGCTTATAAATCTCTTATTGACTAAAGGTAACTTTCGTGACGTACTAAAAGTGAATAAAGTGAAACCAGTGTATAAGAAAGGAGGTAAAATGAATCTATAGATCTATCTCACTTCTCCTCACAGTAGCAATCAGTGCCCATGTGACGTCTCTCTTTTTAAAATACAACCTGATAAAAAAAATGAGCAACATGTTTTCCTGCAAGGAAATTAACTGAAACCTCTATCGATAGTTTCTTGTGTTAGAAACAGCTCTAAAAAATATAAGATGTTCGGGACTTTCCCGAAAAATGATTTAGTCTTATGGATAGAGCTACTCTTATGGGAAACCATGGAATAAGTTGTATACAATTGATTTAAAACTTACCAAGTAATAAACAAGTTAGGGCCGCGGTGGCTTAGCCTATCCCTTAAATTAATTAGGTTTAAATTAATCTAAGTTAAATTAAGTAGAGATATAATCCAAGATCTAAGAAGGCGAAGACATGATTTCAATTGGAATGATCTCATTTAAGAAGCTGGTTAATAACATATTTGTGTTTGTAATAGGAATTAGGTGAGACTGGATTCAGTGTGTAGAGTGCAAGAAATGGGTACATAGAAACTGCAGTGGTCTGAAAGGAAGGCAGAAATGAATCTTAATTGTACGAAGGTGCAAACTAGAATTTATCTTGTATTATTATGTATTAACTTGAAACCTAAGTGCTATTTTTCTTACAACTATTCTGTCGTAGTACCTTTCAAGGAATTATTAAATGATCTCAAATAGTTGCACAAGGGATTCAACATTGTGCATGTTAGAAATCAATTTGGTAGTTTCAAATGTTGTTATACAAGCTTTTGGATTTGATGTACTGTAATTCATTCATATTCATTTTTTTTATGTACCAGTTCCTTCAAGTGTTAAATGCCTTAGACGCTGAAGAGAATCTAACACCTTTGGGCAAGTATTTAGCAAAGCTGCCACTGGATCCGCAGTGCGCAAAGATGGTACTGTTGTCTGCGATATTCGGCTGTGTGGACCCAGTATGCTCAGTTGCGGCTACACTTGGCTTCAAGGAACCATTTGTGATTCCGGTGGTAAGCTTTCGTCGCGTTGTATAATTTACTTGGACGTAGGTATACGATCTTATTTACTATGTTTTCCATTGGGGGCTGTGTATTGATGCAATTGGATCGATAAGGCCCGTTTTTGTCTTGAGAAGAAAGAGTTGTATATCCTAAATCGACGTTTATACTTTGTTCATTTTGCATAAGTGCCATAGCAAATATAAGGAACATCAACATGTTAATATATAATACCCGTTAAAAGGATTAGTATAAGGAAGATCCCATCTCATTAAAGGGATCTGATCTGTACAAAGTTACTCAGTAATAGCATATTTAAATTTACAGCTGGTACTCTTGCCCCCAAGTGTTTGTTAATAACTCAAAATATATAACTGGCTACCTTATGTCGGTTTGTTTATTCTGTTGTGGCAAATGTTGAACACTCTGTACTAGTGTGACTTTTGGGCTCTTCCTGTTTGCAGAATAAATTACGTTTTGGCAAATAATACGCAATGACATTTTTTAATGCCACCACCACCCAATCCAAGCGTACATTATTGGTATTTCACAAGTGAAAAAAATGATAATTTCTTGAAAATAGAGGATTTTAACACATTGAAAACATCCGGTCAGCAGTGAAAATCGAACGCATGACCGTTGCTTTGCCGGGGCAGTGCTATTACCAACTATGGACAGGTTGGTACCTCGTTAACTTTTCTCATAAATTACAGATTTCCCTGAGTTTTCCAGATTTATAAAATTCTCTTAGTATTCCAGGGTGGTAGACAGAGGCTGACAAAATATGGTCTTCTGGGGGGTATTTTGGTGTTCACCACTTATTACAGACCCTTTAGACTCGTAGCTGCAATTTCTTGCAGACCAGATAGGAGAGAAGTATTCGGTAAAGCTATGTACGCTCCACATTGTTTGCGTGCAGTTTTATTTATTTTATTGTTTGCTTCAGCAAAAATTATGTAACTACGATTATGAACACAGTAGAACACCATAATCGCGTAATGTTGTTTCGCTTCGTCTGTCGTCATAGCTTTTTTTTTTCGTCTATGTTAGCGAATTATGGTAAATATACACGTGGTTATCAATTTTGTTTTGTTTATCTTCAGACCCGTGTTTGAAACGCACTGGCAACATTACCCACCTACTTTTTATGTATTTATTTTGTTCAGTTACTCCGGTGGCATGTGCATAAAAGGTACGAAAGAAATCGTTTTGCAGCCTGCCATCTGGCTACGAGCGAGAGAAACGCTTTGCATAAAAGGAGTCTTATTCTTTTTAAGTTAATTACACAAAAATAAACCAACGCCAGGATTTGCCGTTGCAAAGATATAACATGTTTTCAAAAGTTACCCATGTTAGCATTACTTTGCAAGCTTGTTGCACATTTGCCAATTAATAACTAGGAACTTTGAAGTGAACTTTCACATTTGTATGACAGCTTTCCTGCACTCTTTCCCGTTTGCCGTTGCAAGTTTTTGAAAATGTAATGTTTCTATGGTGTCTTGCGATAGTTACGATCACAGACTGGAAAGACACGTATATTCGAATCCTACTGCCGGCCATATTGACTTTGGTTTTCTCTCAGTGTCACTTAGCGAATGCCAGTATGTGACTACACTAGAGTTCTGTATTTGGGCCCGATGTTACATCCACACCTTCCGACTTGATGCGGGTCCGACCTAAACTCGGACCGGGTCGGCCGGAAAAGTGGGTGATTGAGTTTAACACCCAGTTTTGCGACCACATCAGGCCTCGATTATGGATTTTTTTTTGTGAATGCTAAAAACCCGACGTGATTGTACGGCTGTAGCCTACACAAAGGCTCTGACTATCTTCTGTCCCGTTCCCCGAATGACGTCATCTCTCAAATATGTGACGGGCTTATGTCATAGCTTCCTGTGTGGTGCAAACATATCAGTTAACTTATTTGGCAACTGATAGTTTATCTATATTACATTCTTAAGATAGGAGCTTTACAGGAGAGGAGAGGAGACGAGCTTAATTCATTAACAATTCTTTGTTCCTGCATATCTTAAGGTAGAAGAAGTTTGCTGTCGAAATAAAGGATCGGAATCTCAATAATTTAGTTTTTATTTTATAGCCTTTATTAATGTTCTGGTATTTTAATGATTTTATATATTTTCAGAAAAGGAAGGAGAGATCAAAGGCTGAGAAAGTAAAGCGTAAGTTAATGCCAGGGAGTCAAAGTGATCATTTGACCATAGCCAAAGTTGTGATGGGCTGGGAGAAAGCTATCAAGGATGGAGAGGAAGCGGCTAAAAGATTTTGCGAGAAGTATTTCGTTTCTGAATCTACGCTGAAGATGATCTTGTAAGTTGTTGTTTTGTGTGTTCTGCATAGCGGCTTTGTAGTTGTTATTTTTACCATACATAAATGCACGTTACAGTTTTGTTACAAACGTTTTCACTACGATTATCTGCGTTCAGTAACAACGTTAGGATGTAATGTTCTGTTCATAACCATTTCCTTCCGTTTCGTCCACCATCGTTACTTTCATTGTTTTGTTTTGTTTCGCCTGCGCAGTGAAATGATTGTTTCGCCGGTGAAGTGAATGTTGTGCCTGCGTAGTAAAATGATTGTTTCGCCGGTGAAGTGAATGTTTCGCCTGCGCAGTGAAATGATTGTTTCGCCTGTGAAGCGAATGTTGCGCCTGCGTAGTAAAATTATTGTTTCGCCTTCCGCAATGAAGTTATTGTTTCGCCTTCCGCAGTGAAGTGATTGTCTCTACTGCGCAATGAACTGATTGTTTCGCCTTCCGCAGTGAAGTGATTGTTTCTCCTGCGCAGGGAAATGATTGTTTCGCATTTGCGGTGAAGTGATTGTTTCGCCTACGAAGTGAAGTTGTCAATATTTGAAAGACCCGACATGGGCTTAAATATGACAGTAGTCGCAGTTTGGAAGAAATGATTCGAAGGCGACATGATCCAATTGGTAAGATGTGGGACTTCACAGCGGGAGACCTACACCCTCGGAGACTGGAAACAAAATTTTCACACTTGTATCAACAACCACGTTGACTCAACCTTTCAATTTAATTACCAGAATTCAATGCTAGGACTTTCCGAAGCATAGATGGAGTATTTATGGAAAGTTGCCACCAATATTATGTGGCAAGTTTGTTGCACGTTTCCGAAGTAGCAACTAGGGACTTTGGTGCAACCTTTCACATTTACTCTTGCAACGTTACTGTACACTTCTCGTCTGGGATCTCAAGTGTTGTGAAAGTGCAAGTTGAATCTTAAAATGTGCTTTGTACTTAGACACATAATGCTATTAATAGTGTATGTTTCAGTTTTCGTTTCGCATTCCTTCAACTAACATCTCTCTTTACGGCTTCTACTCTCAACCACCATATCGTGTCTGTTCTGCTGAATTCCTTCACTGCGTATGATTGAGAGTCACTCGCACGTAGTCTCCATGTTGCCCAACCTTCCAAAATTTCCTTCAGCAAGTAATACCCAAGAATAGAGGTATTTATTTCCGAGTTGAATTCTATGTTCAGGATTGGAAAAGAGAAGCTCGATTTGATGAAGGACAAAATTATTCGCGACAAATACAGAAGGATTCCGTATGGCGTGCAACTCTTTTTATATGTATTCTTTCATACAACTATATTATTTCTTTCGAACATGCTGATACGTTAAGAATCAAGTATATGGGTTAAAAAAAGTGTACGACTGGCAACATAGCCGCTCCCTTAATTTCACTTTTATTCTATTTCTCTTTTTTGTCCTCTTTATTATTATTTTCTCCTCCCTTCTGATTCTGTACCCTTCTATTCCTGCAGGGAGCCTTTCACCTACTCCCAGTATCCTTCGCACTTCCTTCTCCATTTATTATTTCCTCCGATCCCTTTAGTCATTTTCCCTCTTCCATAACCTGGCTACTCTGTTACCCAGCATCGGGAGGCAATATGGCAACTCCTTAGCACCAGTCCTCTCCATTTTCGCTTCTATCATGTGAACACGCTTCTGCGGAACGCTGCCGCTTTTCTTTTGTGTTTGTGAACGCCTGTCTGTGCACCCAATGACATAAGTACCCTTTTTGTACCATTGTCGTGTTTATTATATGACCAATCCTCGGTCGAAACCTTGCCAGCTTTCTGTGAATGTGCAAAAAGTGCTGGTACACTAGGGTTACCAGGTCTTATGTTTTTTCCCCGTAACATTTACGTTTTTTGTGGGTTTCCTTTAAGTCTTACCTTTTCTTTCCCACACGGTACTTTCTTCCTAAACGAAAAAAAGTATCGTACGAGAAGAAAAACACGTAAGACTTCCTCAAGAAACGTAAATCTTACGCGGAAAACGTTAAGATAAGCCTATGAGACACCAGTGAACACGTATTTCTATTGGCTACCTAGCCAAATCGCAAGTGAAGCACGCGGCTAGTGTCTACATGAAAAGGTTGCTTAAGCCAGTCGGCTTGCATGTTTGGATAGCAAATTCTTGAGGACTACAGTTTAAGGTCCAGTTTTGTGTGTTTCTTAAACGTACAGGATATCCGTTTTAACCTGAAGACTTAGATGCGCTTTGTCTGCTAATACATGTTTACACTAAAACGTGTCGTCTTCTAATTCGATGTTTGCATTCTGTGATACAGGTAGCTATGGTTGGTTACCTCACATTGTAATTTCAATGACTATTTTAAAACAAGTGAGGCTGCTGAATCCAGTCGGCGGACTGTTCACATGGTACTACCGCCAGACTTCAGCAGCGAGCGTCCAATGTGTATGATCTGTGTGTGGTTGGAAAAGATTCGCCGAGACCTTCCTTAGTCCTGGTAGTTCCTGAGTTGAAAATTGTCGACGGACGGACAGAGATTATCTATGCGGTTTTGAACACACCTCGCTGAGACCTTTCCAACAACACCTCAATAGTTCTAGCAGTTCCTGAGTTAAAAGTTACCGACAGATGGACATAGCGGTGATATGAGGCTTCCCAATTTTGGCTGCTGTATTGCATCAGTATAGGGATATTAAACTACCATAAATAAGAACTTAAAAATAGTTCACATTACAAAAACGAAGCTAATTATATTGTAGATGTCTGTTCCACCTTTTCGTTTACAGGATCTGGGAACTGTACATGTACGAGTATGTTACGTACAGCTTTTATATTTCCAGTTCATTACTGTCTTTTTGAACCTACCATTAGATTTCATAACCAAGTTTGCTGCAAATCATATTTCAGCCTTTTTCTCCTTGTACTTACCTCTGCGTATACTGTTTCAATAACGGGGAAGCCGAGAATCATGGTGGTGAAACGTCCCCAACCTAATGATCCCAAAAGAGAAGCAGATAAATAGGGTCGCCAGGAGCCTAGAGTACCCACGCAACGCATCTAACCTAACCTCTAGCTCCAAACATTTTCTACACCCCAGACGAGCGGTGCAGAAATGCCTTCCAGATTTAAGAATATCTGGGAAAGAGGATTCCAGATCCTTGTGATCGCTGTAAAAAAAAAATAATTTAGAACGAGGGAGGAAATACCGGTAAGGCGACACCTCCAATCTTTTAATTAGATCGTCAGTTCATACTCCGAAGTACCAGCTGGTTCAGATTAGCGACAGATTAAGAAAGAAAAAACGTAAATCTTTACTTGGAAAATAATCTCAAACGATGATACGCATAACGTCTTTACTCACTTCGAAGTCTACAGGGTGGCAAAAGACCATGTTTTACCTTTACCTTAGTAGGGCCCACACCTGTAGTCTGGAATCGCAATTCCTGAAATAAAGACGAATGAACACAAACGAATGACGGTCGCAACTCAATCCAAACGTAGTGTCATAACGGACAAATGCAAATCATATTTATTCACACAAATCACCTGCTGGAGTCACTTCATATGTCAGCGCAGAAATAAGCAGAAATTCAATATATAGTTCCTTTCCCAAGTCATCACTTCTCAGCTGGCGAAAGAATCCTACCACTGGTCTACGGATTTATGAACCGATCTAATCTAATTAAAATCACATCACTCAAAACGATAGGTTTACCGAAACACAGAAATAAGTAGTATCAATTGCTGTCAACTTCACGTAACTATTTGTAGCTAATTTCCAATAGATATCAAGTCAAACATTAAATAACTCACTGCACATTATAAATATTACTAAACACTGTAAGAGGATTATCAACTAATGCCGTAGGTCGTACCTGGTTAACTGAGAGGTTTCTACACTACGTTCACTGAACATAAACTCAAGATTGTTCGAAGAAATATAAAAATTTCAGAATTCCAATTTATTACTCTGAATGTACATATTGCACGTTTACGGATATGATAGTTTCATAAGGATCTGAACAGAATTACTGTTGAGTTGAAGGAACAAACAAATTTGAATCGCTGGTATACATTGAATTAAGCAGAACTGAAAGTTACGTAGTCACACATAAATGTCCATAATTTCTGTAATAATTAATAAATTTCGTTGATACTTTCACAAATTATTCCCGAAATATTGTTATATAATTTAGAAAAGTTTTGTTACAGAATTACTTACACGAAAGAAGTTCAAGTCCAAAATACATCGTATAGAAAGAATCACTTTAGCGTTATTAATTGTGTGACGTCATTACAGATGATTACTACCTTATACAAAAGACGTTCTGAATAAATCTTGAAAATACAAAATATTGTTATAAAATATGACTTTTTCATCGGAGAATAGTGGCTGGAGTTGAAACCAAAATTATCGAACCATGTTGAATAATATAAAATTTACTGTTAACATCAAAACGGTACGCAAAAATAGTCGAGCAGACATGTTGCTAATTTGATCAAGTAAGGAAAACATGCGGTAGCTGTCAAACATGGCTAACCGGGAATTTCGAATGGATTTGGAAAACTGGAGACGAGAAATTGGCATGTGATTATTGAAACCTAACGAACCGATACTTGTAATGTAAGAATTCGGTTAATAGCGGCCCCATACTGAAATTTAGAACATATTGTACATTTTGACAAATAATCTCAAAACAAAATAATATATAATTTTAATGAAGTGAAAATTCCGAAATAATGATGTAGCTGAATAGTCTTGGTAGCACTTGTATCGGTTTTAATTCTTCTTAATTCGAATAATATAATTTCCGGTATGGACGAAAACAGTCTAAATCGAAAATGATACAAAATTTGGTGTTTATATCTACCTCTCGTAGACAGGGCTTAGGAAGTACAGATGACGGATAGCCCAGACATCCACTCGTCTCGTTTTAAAAATTGGAACTGAACTAACATGGCGTGGGAGAGCAGTTCTCCCAGCAAACGGAGAAGAAGGCTGATTCACACCAATCAGCAAAAAACAAGTCACGAAGCATTGACTAGGGCCCAATCAAAACAAGCGTTGGATCCAAGTCATTGCTGCGTGACTAACGAAAACCTGGATGGATAACGATAAAAATCCAAAGAAAATCCAAACGAAACACGCTCAAAGAGTCTAAAACCAACCAAAGAGAATGAGCTAAAGAGAACACACAGAAAGGAAACAAAAGGGAGACTAAGAAAGTAAAAGGGGAAAAAATAAATATAAAAATGGAACAGCAACTAGGCTGTTACAGTGGACCAAAGTCAGTCGTCATTGAGTTCGTACAGAAGCATTTTTTAGTCTTCAGCAAAAAGTGCTGTGAAGTCTTATACAACCACTGTCCGTCTGTCGACAACTTTCAACTTAGGAACAACTAGGCCTAGGAAAATGGTGGAGGTGCCGTTTGAAAGGTCTCGGCGACGTGAGTTCAAACCCGTATAGATTATCCAGATTGCAGGGGTCGGTCTCGAGATACGGGAGGGGGGGATTGGTCAGAAACTACTAGGGCTAGGAACGTTGTTGAGGTGTCGTTGGAAAGGTTTCGGTAAGACGAATTCAAACCTCTACAGATAATCAAGATCACACAGGCGAATCCGAAGATATGAAGGGTTGGCAATTTTCAACCAACGAACTATAGGTCCAAGAAGATGGTTGAGGTTTGTTGGAAATGTCTCGCCGTAATTTTTTCCCAAAGTTGACATAGATCATTATGACTCTCAGCCTTGCGTGTGTTTCTCATCACCTTCCATGTCCGTTTTGTTAACTTCGTGGGAAATGAGCTTTTTAAATGAGATTTTCCTATCTTTAACATGGCTTCGGCAAAGGGCATTTATGGGAAGGATTATTTGGTTAAGAACGGCACCAGACATAGATCACTTCTTCACAATATAGAGCAGTCAAGTATGTAATGTATCAACTTGTGTTTGTGTATAAAACTAATTTTTCAACCAAAAAAGTGGACTTAGATCAGTCTTCCACTAAAGTGCCTATTTCAGTCCCTTGTTCCAATTCCTCTTCGATGAATGCAGAGCTTAGAGTTTCGATTTCGAGGAGTAGTGACAAAGGTTTCAGGTTAAGATTAATTGAAATAAGTTGATTTTTATACAATCTGTTCAGCAGATGGACGTGTTCAAAGTTAAAGTAGTTCTTACGTGATGTGAATGATGGGTACAAGATTAATCTAGCCAAACAAACTAACTGTTGCTTTCCAAAGTTGAAATGGAGGCAACTTCCGGATTTTTTCTATACACCAAGTCTCTGTAGGCAATTGTTACTATTTCGAACCATAAACCTGATTTTCAGTTTCATCCGAAATCACTTTTTATTATTATTTTTTAATATATATATACATGAGATTATGCTCACTGAAATTAGATCATATGTAAATCCTTCGTTCCCGTCGTCATCTGAATTTTCATTTATGAACTGTAGGCATCTAAGGCTCAGGCCGGGATAGGGGAGAGGGAAGGAGGAGAAAACCATGGAAGAACCTCAGTCAGGATGGTCGGCCACTGGGATTGAACCTACGACCTCCCGAATGCTAAGCCAACGCTCTACCACTGAGTCCCCACATAGCAAAATGACGTCCCAGGGATATCTGACGGATCTCCTGACAGGACATCGGGACGTCCTGTTTAAGTCCCGTTTACATCCATGGGACGTATAGTTATAATTAATCCTTTGTATAACTATACGAAGGCATATCCTTCGTATAGTTATAATTAATTAAATAATAATAATAGTAAGGTCGATTTAATTCATAGAAATTCCAGGTAGGTAATCCCGCACGGCTTTCCGGGGGACATCCAGGGGACCTCCATACGGGATGAACTGTTTGTATTGCCCACAGAGTTATCCCACGGACGTCCTTAGGACATCGCTATGGGAGCAGGACCATTCTGACGGTAATGGGACGTACTCTGCTATGTTGGTCACGGACGTTACCTTCGTGTTTAACGTATGGTTTATATGAGAAGTAAGTGGGAACAAAGTCTTTTGCAAAAAAGAAAATACGGCTTGAATCATGGGAAACTTTTTATCATTTGGAACTTTCTACATCGTAAGGTAGACATATAGATTAAGTTCTATGTTGTGATTTATTTTCCCTCGTGAGTTCAGTGTTTTATTGTCGCGCATTGTACAATACAAAAATCAGGTTTGGTTTTGTATCATCACGAAGGTTCATCTTTTCGAAGGAAAAAAGTTTTAAAATCATATACCTGTAGATGTGTGCTACAGTATGTATACTAATATTTCAATATACGTCTTGATTTCAGGCTCATAAAGCAGGATATTTGTGAACACTTGTATAAATTGAATTTTCTAAAAAGCTATGATCCCAAGTATGAAGGAAGCAATGTCAATTCTGAAATCACTTCTCTTGTTAGAGCGATAGTGTGTGCTGGACTGTACCCAAATGTTGCAATAGATCAGAGGTAAGTTTTGGTTGCTAAAAAAAAGATCTCTTTCGGCAGGCCTACAGGCTGAGGTAGATCTCGAAGTTTTTTTTAAAATTATTATTTTCAAAAATTCAAATCTCGCCTCATATGATCGCTATCGAGAAACTAGTTATTGATTTATAGATTAATCATCAAGATATTTTCAACGATACCCCACAAGACGTGGTTTTAAAAAATCGAATTTCCAACCCCTGAATCGTTGGTGTCACCGTAAACTTCTTAGGGAGTACTATGATTTATGCAGACAAAGTTTGCCTCTAAACTCCATAGGGGCTGATATATATATGTATTTTCAAAATTTCAACCCCCTCCACCGACCACCCCCTTAGGCCGATTTTGCTCATTAACGAACTTAGCCGAACTATTAAGCGTAGAAACAACGTATTAAAATTTGGTTCAAATATCTACAAAATTATGGCCGCTAGCGTGTAAATATATATATATCTGGTGTAGTAAAAAGTAATCCATTATTTTTGCATGACATTGAAGGCTTGACTTACCATAGTTAGAATGATCCGATTTAGGTCACATATGCGCCGTTTTGTTCGATAACGTGTTGCCATTTGGAAGGTAATATCATGATGCCTCTCTCGTAGAAGCCCTTGCTCCTATTGGCAAAAAATTGAGACAGTCGATGTTCACAAGCCTCTCTTGACGCGAATTTTGCACTAGCAAACGTGTTCGCCATGGACAGGAACAGATGGTAATCACTCGGTGCCAGGTCCGGACTATAAGGTGGATGCATAAGAACCTCCCAACCAAGCTCCCGGAGCTTCTGGCGAGTCACTATCGATGTGTGTGGCCTGGCGTTGT
>JAGDQP010008715.1:47827-61941 GCA_022664845.1 Lepisma saccharinum | reverse complement strand
GTGCGCCCCCTTCCTCCCATACACCCACCCACCCAAATGTTCAGCCTAGATTCGCTCCTGTAATAACGAATAGATAGTGTATTCTCGTTTATTTTTCCAGAGATCATATATTGTTTGAATTTGTTTGTTTGTGTACGCTGTATATGAGAACATTTTGACGAATAATGAAGCAGCAACAAATTCTATTCGAAGTGTTAGAACATAAGGTAAACGAAAATGAGAAATTGTCCAAGAAGAATAACAAGTCAACTAGGTCTATGGATAAGAAATAGATCAATTCGTATGTCTTGTAATATGTCCAGTGGCATCGAATGGGTGCTGCACTGTAAAAAATCAGTGGCAAACAGATTGCTACCGAATATTGTAAATTTTCCTACGAAATTTTTTACGGCGTAGAACTAGGGATACCTGAAACCCGGACCCGAAGATGCGAAACCCGGATCTTCGATGTTTCGGATATCCGGTAAAATGGATTCGTGCGATTTCGGTCGCAGATTCACAGACACAATATTTGGATTTAGTTATTATGATACCAAGCCGCCGTAGCTCATTGGCAGAGCGTTGGCGTTGCATTCGGAAGGTCGTGGGTTCGATCCCAGCGACCGACTATCCTGACTGCAGTTTTTAGTTTTATTTCTGTCTCACCATGCAAATACCGGAATGACACCTTCAACATATGACCTGGACGACACCTTCCCGAATCAATTAACCTCCCCTATCCTGGTCTGAGCCTTTGATGTTTACAGGCCATAAATAAAATTCAAATTCAATTCCAAATTATTCGGTCCTAAGTGTTCAGAGAGTTGTTTGACATATTTTGGCTCTGCAATGAACACTAGAATGATGTTCTTATAGCACACGACGTCAAGTTTTGGATTGGGTCTATACATGGGAGCCAGTGACCCGATTTAGTTCTCGTGACCCGAGGACAATGGCTAGAGATTATTTCCTCGCGTTTGAGGGTTGACCGAGAACGGAGGTGTTATCCCCAGAACACGAAAAATACGAAACTGGAGCTCATTAAGTTCTCAGGCCAGGTCAAGTTTTAGACCGGATCACCTATATCCGAGTCAGGCAGGATCACCAAAACTGACCTAGTTTCAGCTCTGCCTTTGAATTTTATTTATGACCTTTAGGTATCTAAGGGTCAGGTTGGAATAGGGGAGGGTAAAGGATTCGGAAAGGTGTCGGCCAGGGCCTATATTAAAGGCGCCATCCCGGCATTTGCCTGGTGTGACTGGAAAAACTCAGGATGGTCGCCGCTGGGATCGGACTCACGACCTCTCGAATTCTACACCAACACTCTACCACTGAGCTATAGCGGTTCGGTGTTTTAGCTCTGCCATGCTACTCCTTCTATATAAGTTATTGGTACTCATTTTTTAAAATTTCAGAAGAATTCGGTATTTTAATATTCCTATATTGTTTAGTATAATAACACTGTTCGGTATTTCGATATTTTTGGTATGTCTAGTGTTGCCGACGAGATTTAGGCTGTCTCGTCTCGTAAATATCTTGTGCAGAGGGTGTCTCGTCTCGGAAAGTTGTAATCTTTGCGTTACGAGAGCTCTGTTTCGTCTCGTTTTCTATAACCATTTATCTGTCTCGTCTTGTCTCGTGTGAACATTAGGTATTTCGGTATTGGTGATACCGAATTTTCAGTATTCGAAAATACCGATACCGATTTCGGAATATAGATATTTTATGACAGCCCTAGGTTTTGTCAGGAGAGACTTCAAGGGTGCATTTTCCATTGTATAGAAAATACACTGAATGTTTTCATACACATGTTGCCAATTATGTATAAGATAATGTAAAAACATTTGTTTCTTCCTCAAATTTCTTAACATATTCAATGTTAGAATGGAAAGAAATTGAGTTCCATATTCCTTAAAATAGCTATTTAAGATATTTAAATTCCACCGTCTCAATATTAATTACCACAAGTCATGATGTATCACTTCCATTAAAAAAATCATTTTTTTTAAAAAATCGAAGCAACAATTTTTACTTTGATGCTAATAATTATTGGAATAGTACAGTAAAATTAGAAACGAAAACTTAGTTTGAATTCTGCTACCTCTGGAACGCAAAGTTTTCGATTGTGTGCAATTGCATATACGTACAGGTACGTACTGGTACCTCTCGGTTCACAGATGCACATTTTCTATATTCATTTAAAAATCCATGTTTCTTTATTAATAATTCGACATGCTTTCCTTAGCAACTACTTCTAATTTCTAATAATTAGCCGTAGTTTCTATTTCTAATAATAATAATATTAATCAGTAAAGACATACTTTAGTAGGGCGTGAGGGGTGAGTTTTCCAAAATTATGTATCGTCATCAAAACTATGTTCGCTTTCAAAATTTCAGTCGGTTGCAGTAATAGAAGTAGTTTAAAATTTAAGTTAAAGATTTTTTTTAACCTCCTGGAGATGTGTGGGTTGAATGGGGGGAATTTCTCCGAAATTTTGTATTGTCATTACAATTGCTTACGCCTACATCAAAGTTTCAAGTCGATTTGCGTAGTGGAAGCGGGTTAAAATTGAGTTACTAGATTGGAACAACAACAACAAAATCAAAACTGACAGAAGAGTGAGGCTATATAAAATCGTTTAGAAACGGCCTGGTAAATGGAGGTGGCTAAATTCAAACTATCTCTCTACCTGCTTTGGTTGAGGCGCCAACCTGCGTCAGGACAGACGGGCAAAGTGAAACTGAGATCATCATTTGGGCAAGGAGTGCGCTCAAAATAACCACGAGATGAAAATAAAAGAATCTTTTGCTTATATGGACTGTTGAGAACAATATTTCTGTAACTGTATGCCATTTCTTCTTACTTTCTAATATACACTTTCCTTCTTATAAAATGCAATATTAAAACATTATGATGGCACATGATACAAAAATAGTTAATATTTTTACAATACAAATTGAAATTCTGTAGTTCTCTGGGGAGAAAAAGAAGAGTCTAGCTGAATCTTTTCCTTTGGTGCGCCAACATCTGAAACTGGGAAGATCGCGGGGGAGGAAGATTTATTGCAGTTTTTCCGCCTGGACACTAGAATTCTGAGAAAATGGGGGTGAGACGTGTAAAGGAGGGTGGCAAGAAAGTTAAACGAGTTCAACTTCGTAGCAATCTTGCTGATGGGTAGGCAAATCGCTAGTCCGACTCGTCTTGTGAAATTGTTACCGATGGAAGGAGGTAAACTTTCCACCGACTTCTTGTAGCATCTGACTAAACCTTTAGATGCCTAAAGGTCATAAATAAAGTTATTTTATTGTTCATCTGTTGAGATAGTTATTTTTTTTAAATGACTTTCCATCTTTTATTTTCGATGTTACATAATTATGAGTGATTGGTAGCCTAACTTTAGAAGTGCTCAAGGTAATTTCGTTTAGTTCTGGCTTCTATATTATTTTAATTTCTTCAATATTCTGATCAGTCTCGGCCATGTGTCTAGAAGGCTCAAATGTAGATTTAAAATCAGTGTTTTGACGTCTGTTAAGTGATATTTTAGATTGGTATTTATATTTCTTTCCTCCCTCTAATCTACGATTGTTGTGTGCCTGTGGGTGAGTGGTAATGCCCGCTGCCACATAATCAAGGGATCCCGGGTTCCATTGCCGGTGGGAACATAAGTGGTTCGGAGTCCATCCATCTTAGGACGTTCTCTTCATCCGATGGATTGCAATGGTAAACCAAAATCAGTTCATCTCGCCGAGGGACCTTCGGGTCAGGACCTGACTTCGGTCAGAATACCAATCATTATCATCAACGTAAGACTGATTTATTACAAGTTCAGGTAATCTCATATGCCTCTTGTTTATACGAATTTATTTGTGACTTTTAGGCAATCTTTACAAAGGGCGGAATAGTGGAGGGAAGATATCAGAATGAAGTTGGACAGGGTCTTGTATAAGGATACCATCCCGATATTGGTCTGGTATGACTCAGGATGACCACAGCTGTGATCATTCCAAAGACCTTATGCGCTCTCTCTATCAACATTTTGTAAACAATTTTATTACGTATTATCACAACATTAAATAGAAACGCATTTTGATCTCTTTTTGAATAAAACAATATAGCTAACACTGTTTATTTCAGAATTGTCATGGCACCAATTATAGAACATATCGATCTAATATGGTAGCCTCATAACTGGTGACCTACCACCTTACGACAAATTTTAAGACCGACTACTTTTAATAAACGTTTCTGATAAACGTTCACGCGGTTAGGTAAGATAAGGTTAAGTTAGGCCGGGTTAGGTTAGGTTACACAATCAGCGTTTTGTGACAGACAGAATGGTCAGGGTATATGTAACAACAACAACGGCAAAAAGTCAGGTTTTGTCAACCGTAATGAGCAAAGAGACAATAAAAGGTACAGTCAACATGTAAATTGGGTTGGTGATAAGCGTGATTATTATAGCAGAAGTACAAGAAGTTTTGGTAATAATGGAAGAAAAAGGAGTCCGCATTATTCACAGCGATATACCGAGGATGCTGATCGATCTACGTTTAACGGGGGAAATCGAACCCAGACCCATGCCATCGAATGTAACTGTCAACAAGGAAGTTCAGTCCCGGACAATAATAGTAATGATCGTAATAATGGTATGGCTAGACGCGAACAAACTTTCAAGGATGTTCGTTTGCTACAAGACAGGCAAATAACAGATAGTAATGACAGTACCCAAAACTTTTGTTTAGAGGATAGGGATCAGTTCCCAGGTTTAAAAGGATTTAAAATGTAAAGATTACTTAAAACTAAAGATATTGTATCGGTAGACTTGTGAGTGAGAAAAGGTGATTGGAACAACAGAATTAAATATTAATGCTAGTGGTATGGAAGTTTGTATTGAAGTTCACGTAGCAAAGCATTTGAATGCAGAACTGTTGTTGGGGTTACAATTTTTGTCCGATATTGAAGCCACTCTAAATTTTAAAAACAAAGAAATGTTAGTTCAAACTAAAAAGGGAAATTATATTGTAATTTGCTTAATAATTTTGTGTTATAAAGTTATATCCATATTTTTTTTATCCATTTCAATATCGTGTACATATCTCAATATAATGTGCTGAGGGTAGTTCTTTTCCTTTTGTAGTATGAAACACCTGAACAATATCGTTTACAAAACGATGTTACAAAACCAAATGTAAATAATATTAGTAAAATATTCCAACAAATTATTGTGTATGTCAAAGTATTATGAGTTGTATTGTGTACTCTTTTGTGTAATGAGTAATTCAAATGTTCCTACTTGCTGGTAATGTTGTAAGAAAAATCGATGTTGCAAACTGGCAGTGAAAGGATGCACTCTGGGATTCTATATACAGGGTGTGCCGAAAATATTGAACAAATTTAGAAACTGTTGAACTATTTAGATCTTATACAGTGTTTTACCAGTTGTGATGGGTTCTATGTAGTTCATCTAGTGAATTACAATCCCCTGTGGGCGCCACATTATGGCAGATCTAAACGACGCCATAATAATATTAGTTTTTTGGAATGTTGGTCTCCTGTGTTTCCCATCTTCCACCATCCACTCTGAACCTCCAGCAGGGTGAAATAGGAAACCAAGTGGACGAAAAACGTTACAGTTTAGACGTAAAACAGATGGGCATTCCGACATTCTTGTGCGGGAATCCAGGCTCTTGGAGAGTAGCCGATGGACAGTGGCGAGTGGCATTTTAGCATTGGATAAAGACAGACGTGAATGTTCGAACCTCGTGTTCTGTTAGTTGCGCCGTCCCGGAGTATTTCGGTTCGAGCCCCGAGCAGGCTCTACTTCGTCGGGTCGCGCGGATGGTTGGTAAACGGGCGCCCTGATAAAGACACTTTATTAGTTTCTTTTTCTTATTTTGTGATATCCCTTGATTATGTAAAACTTATTATCAATAGTTAGTGTAGTTTGTTTGGAAGCTTTTATCGTTTTTTTTTTAGTGTAGTGAAATTGTAACCTGAGCAGATCTTGTAAGTATGTATGTATATATAGTTTATTCTTGTATATAAAATTATGTATATAGTAGGTTATTTTTCTCATTTGCTGCAACTCCCAAAAGAAGTAATTGTCACCGAGGCGACACCCTACTTGATGGAACTTTCTTTTTCTTTTTTCATATGTCACCGCGGAGGTAGCCGGAGCCATAAGGTTTTTCTCATTTTATCTTAATAATAGAAAACGGTATGTTACATACAATCAGACAATATCTTTCAAGTATAATGTTCATCAGGAATACCCCAGGGCTCCAATCTAGGACCTTTGTTTTTTATTATGTACATAAATGATCTCCCAAACAAAATTAAATATTCTAAGTGTCTAATGTAGGCCTACGCAGATGATGTAAAATTATATAAGGAAATTAGAAACTTACAAGATGCTATACAACTGCAAATAGATGTAAATGAACTACATGACTGGGGCTTAAGTAATGACCTGAATATCAATATTAAAAAATGCTTTGCCATGATTTTCTCTAGGGCTAAATTCACTCAACACTATATTGTGCAGTTCTGAGTACTGTAGACCTCTGAGAGGGTTCTTGGCTACGCGCGGGGTGAAGTGGGAAGTGCACAAGCAATCAGCGAGAACTCGTGCCTTTACTACCTACCTCGCATTGGCTATTAAAATTGTATTCCCACCCATGATCACGCTACGACTCCTCCCTCGCGGCTACAGAACTCAGAACTAGACAGTACGTATTCTATAAATAATGAAAAACTTGAACAAGTGTGCTCTATTGGTGTTGATATTGACTCTAATATGTCATTTGAAAAGCATACTTCGCAGATAGTTAACGATGCATATAAAAAAACTACGATTTATAATCAGAAATGCTAAATGTTTTAATAATATATATTGTATTAGTGTATTATACAATAGTATGGTAAGAAGTAAACTGGAATATGCATCAGTCGTTTGGTCACCCAGATATCAATCACAACAAAAGAGAATAGAACAAATTCAGAAAAGGTTTTTGCGATTTCTTTATTATAAAAAATATCATGTATCGGCTTATAGATCAAAAATACCTTATAAACAATTGTTATGTGAATTTAATTACGTTACTCTGAAAAGCAGACGGAAAATATATGATCAGATATTCCTATACAAAACTATGTAAATGGTATTCTTAATAACGCAACATTCCTATGTAGAATAAATTTTAACATCAGAAAATGTAATCTTCGTTCCAGAAATTTATTATCATGTGCAATTCCAAGAACAGAAAAACACACCACTCCTCAGAGTCTGCTTAATGTACAATAATTTATTAAACAAGTGTCGAGATCTAGATTTCAGTTTAACATTTTCAGTATACACAAAATTATTGAAAACACTATTGGCTCATGATATATAGTATAACAAAGTTAATTTTAAGCAAGTCATTGTTTTATATACTAGCACAATATTTGTAGATACTTTTAAATCATAGTCAGTTTTGTTTGCTGTTGTCATTCTATTTCTTCTTCTCTCTTTTTCTTAGTCTTACCTTAATCTAAGTTTTGTTACAGAAAGACTAAGGTGGCAGGCGGGACCAAGATGGCGAACCTTCTGTAAGTCCGAAGATCTGCCATCTTTGGAATTGCCGGTTGCCTTGCCTTAAAATCAAATAATTATGCTAGCACAATATTTATAAATACTTCTAAATCGTAGTCAATTTTTGTTTGCTGTTGTCATTTCATTTCTTCTCCTTTTTCTTTAGTCTTACCTTAATCTAAGTTCTGTTACAGAAAGAGTAAGGTGGCAGCCGGGGACAGAATGGCAGATCTTCTGGAATTCCGAAGATCTGTCATCTTTGGAATAACCGGATGCCTTTCCTTAAATACAACCAACCAAAACTTTGTATTCTCCTTTGTGTTCCATATTTTACACTTATTTGTAGTTGCTTGTGAATCATACTTAAGTTTTTCTTGATATAGTTGTTACTTTATAGTTGTCTCTTTTTTTTTTCTTTGTACCATTAAAAAAATTGTTATTGAAAGAATAAGGGCATCGAGAACCTAAATGACAGATCTTCTGGAATTCCGAAGATTTGTCATTCTTTTATCAGCCGGATGCCTTACCTCAAACATATAAAGTTGTGAATTTGTATTCTTATTTCTATCTTTTAATTTATTTTTGTATTACAGTATCTTGTAATAGTAAACTGTGTATGCCTTCTTTAACTGGAGATGTACATCTCTGTTGAAGGTTCACAAATAAATAAATAAATAAACGTGTATCATATGGGCATCTAGGGTCTACGGCCTAACGCAAGTCTATTATAAATATCACAAATAACGCCCCATAGCGAGCACCACAGGATGAAGAAGATACATGGTGAGGTGCCAAGGAACACTTTGTTTGAAAAAAGAAACGATCGCATTCAGTAAGAATTATTGTTTTCTACAGATTGTCTTGTCGAACGCACACAGAACCTGGACCTTCAACAGTATGAACAATCACTTCTACAAACAGTCATTCGTACAACGATTCACCTTCATTTTCTCCTGTAGCGGCCAGGGTCTTGCTCAAGATATCATCTCGGACGTTATATTCCACCTGAATCTATTCTTTCGTAAATAAAAATATAATCTAGTGGTAAAAAAACGATGAACATCCTGGGACACATCACTTAAATGGACGTCAGCTGGATTCGAACCTACGATATCTCCCAAATTCCGATCTGAATTCGGCATCCTAGAGCTCCACACACAGAAAAATCGATCCATAAATTTTAACTAAACAGGTTCAGTTAAGGGTTTTCTGGTACCGTCAACAAAACATCTGGTACTGCGAACTGGACAAGAGCCAACTTGTATGGTACGAGCAGCGAAACACAAATGGTAAAAAGGGTTATACTTAACGCAACTAAACATAGAGTAACAGATACTGAACAATATAGTACCAAGAACTGAACGGTGTTTGGTGGTACTTCAACAAAACATGTCTGATGCCAGTTACTATATATTATGCAAACTGTAGTACTAAACATTAACAGTAACAGGCACCAAAGGAGTAGTGAGGAGAACGTAACTGGACGGTTCTAGTTGCGGTTACTCCAATAATCCGTTGCCTGGTACTAAACGCGACATTTAGTGACAGGTAACGGAATGTTTGGTAACACTGTTACGAATGGACCTAACACCTACTACGTCCTAGTTTCAATATTAACGAAAAAAAGCGAAAAAAAAAATATTCTTCAACCACCGAACTGATAACTACGCAGTATCTCCATCAAGAGGAGGATAACAGTGTAACCCAAATTCTGATGATCAGGATAATAGCTCAGGAGTAATAAATAAACAATGGAAGAGGTGACATTAATACTCAGAAGATGGGGACTCGAATCATACACCACTGTATTTAAAGGTAGGTATTTACTTCAAATTTTAATATCTTATTAGATTGTAAAGATTTCACATAGGTAAAGTTAGGTTATAGTTTGCTTTACAATAAAAATTACTTATGATGTGAAGTGATTAGTGACTGAGTATCACTTAAGGAAATGCGACTCAGTTTCCGCAAAGTCGCAGCTATTTTAGAAAATTTGCCGGGAGGAATGGATAATTTCATAGTTGGACAATTAAGAATTCTACCTGAGAAAATCTGTAATTTTTCTTAAGTACAAGGGGCAAGGTGTTATTGAATAATGTTCCTCATATTGAGTTTATATGTATTTTGCAGTAGTTATGTCGCTGCTGACTTTGCAGAAATAGAGCTGGAAACGCACGAAATATTACTGACCCATATAAAAATGGACTTTTTATATAATGTACGCCTATGCCTTATTTTTTCGTACGTATAGCGACTAAGGTGCCACTACATGTCATTTGTCACAGTACAGTACCCCCAACTGAACAGTACAGTGCCCCCAACTGAACAGTACAGTGTCCCCAACTGAACAGTACAGTGCCGCCAACTGGATGCATCCGGTACCCGCCCACTGTTTACTATATGCGTCCAGACGAGGCACTGTAACGGCTTACTGAACGTATGGTTCCGTTCACTAAATACCTTTTAGTAAATACCTTTTACTAAAAAAGTTCCGTTGGCATTACCTTATGTTTTGCTGTCCCATATGGAACTGAACATTTGACTGCCTGCAACTGGATGTACGTTCAGTGAAAATTTTTCTGTGTGCAGGTGAAGAGGATGGGTAAGATCTCACTGACATATTTTCCTCAACAATGATGTCTACTCGACCATCGGCTAAATATCGCAGCGTCAACATGAGCGCCTGATACAAAAGAAACTATGAGATTATGAAAGTTCGGACTGTCGTGGTAAAAGAAATACATTCCGTGGTGAAAGACATATGTTCCGTGGAAGAAGCTTGGAAAGGAATTTATTTTCCTGTAGTAAATATACTGTATTTCATTACTTCTTCCGTCGTGAGTAAAATATCATTACTAAACAGTTCATTTCCTGCCTTTTTGTTTCTTAGTTTCGTTCTCTACTCACAACTTTCATTTGTAATTTTCATCTTACATAACTCCAGAAAAGTAAATTAGCATCGTTCAGAAGAGAATACTAACTCTCAACGGTAGTGATTTAGCCGTCAACCACAGTAAAGGTAAAACAAACATGGCGAAATCCCGTTAGTCGAGTGAGGTCGCATGTTCTCCTAATATATCGTCCGAGAAGCTAGCGTAAAATGACTGTTTCATAAAGGATGTGGTATTTTCTTGCCACCATATAAGAAAAGAACATGCTCTCACGTTATGTAAATCTATAAACTTCTTTATTTTCGTATTGTTCGCGTGAAAGTCGTGTATTCTGGAAATATATTTTAGCAAACAATACGATCATGGATTTCCAAATACTTTAATCATTTCCAGATTTTTTTTTCCTCACTGAGATAGCATTTTGTACAACGCCTTCTGCATGTTATTATGCCCAAGTATGTTCACTCCGCAGTTTTTGTGATCAAGCAGCCCCATCATTCGATTACGTCTTGTGTGTGATGTTTATTAATTCTGTTTTTTTTTTCTAATATTATCTTAATATGGGCTTACGAAACAACAAAGCAAAAAAAAAGTTACAGGTGAACTCGAAGCACTATTACATTGTCTTATCATTTTCATATAAGACAAACGATATCGTTGATTACGTAGAAGAAAAAATTATTAACAAACGGATTTACGTAACCAAAAGCGTAATGTTAAGTTCGATTCTAGTTTATATTTAAAAACAAAATAGAAAATGTCAAACAAGATTTAATGATTTTCTTTCCTGGCAGCATGAAAAATGGCTGCTGGTTGCTGCAATCCGCCAGTGAAAGTGCGGTTAACAGCGATCCCGACTACCCAGCAACTAGCGCCCTCTGTTGAGCCAAGGACGAAAGGCGCGCGCAGTATGTCGCTGCTTGTGTCGACATCTACAATGCACGTATCAGGAGTGGGACGAATCATAACGACAAAGTAAAAAATAAAGCCATTAAATTTATAAATAAGTTTCGAGAAGCGTTCTGTTACCATTATCACACATATTATAAATTCTGAAACAAAAGAATTTACCTTGCGTTCATACAAATTAATTTCCTTGTTACATTTGAAAGAAAATTTGGCTCAAGAAAATGCGTTGGTACGGTTTACTGTAATGGCGGCAACGGCCATCTTGTTTTCCAAGTGGAAAAATTTACAAGCCTAACGGAAAAAAGTAACATTTTAGTGCTTTAATATAGTTTTCTTCGAATAAAACTTTGTTTCCAGGCTACTGATGTAAAAGAACATTAGTTTGGATTTGTTTTGGTTTACATGAAGGCAAGAATTAATTCAAAAACCTTCACAACGAAATACTTATTTCCAGAAGGATTTTCGCAGTCATCCACCATTCAAAGTAATATGGTTGAAATTGAATTCTTTTGATTGTTTTTAGATTTGAATATGGAATTCGGAAGTTTTTGCATGTTTAATAAATTTTATGTTTTGATTTAGATAATAATACGAATAAAGGAAACACAAGGAATAACTTACGTGAGAGTAGACCCTCCCTAATTATGCGCAGACGGGTCAATGCTTAGCAATCTCTTGTCCTTAAAAATTGTAACAAAACACACACTTTGATTTTTTTAAGTAAGGCCAATTGATTTACAATAGATTTTTGGATTATAGTTTGCCTCTTCATCTTACACTTGAAAGGAATAATTAATTCTGAATTATTTTTGTTACGGTACGCCAAGAAGCTGTCTTAATTGATACGTTCTTTGGTAAATTAAAGTAAGCAATTTCTTATTTTGCAGCGATTTCAATTTTCTTATATTCAATTCAAGTACGGGCAACAACATTAGTGTAGAATCAAATAAGCAATAGCTGAAAATTTGCAATATTTTTTGACGCCAGAAGAAAGTACCGTCTCATATTAATCAATTCACTGTTGCAGTCGTGCCTTTTCATTCAGAAAATGGAGTGCATTACAGTTTAGAACTTTCCAAACATCCTAGTTTGGAATAGTTTCAATCAAATAAATAAACTTGATACTGATCAACAATTTCCTTAAAATGTTCGTGTATGTTCGAATGTTTCAGAAGACTTGAAGGGGAAAAATGATGAAGTACTTTCAAATTGTCGATTATTTTCACAAAACATTAGAGTTTAAATTGTCAAGACGAAAATATTCGAGAGATATTTCAGTTATAATTCAGCTAAAAGGCCAAGAACTGAATTGATTCGCCTAAAATATATAGGATTATGAATTTATGCGCTCCTGATATATACGTGGATCAATGCTCGTGATGCACGTGAAGACGAATTCAGCAAGCATTTTGAGGTTCGAATTATTCGACAGTCAAGAAAGTATAAAAGGAATTGAAGGAAGAGTCTGAGAAAGGAACACTTACAAAAGTATTTTTGAAATAAAAATAGATAAATTATGGACAGTGAAACATTTTGTGTCATCGTAATGTAATCTCGTTGTTCATTTGTGAAAAATACCTTTGTAAGAAATGATTTTCTTTTAGATATAATAAAAATAACGCCAAGGAAAAAAATACACAACGAATATCTCGAAAGAGTTTTATTAGTAATATGACCATATCGATGAGTTAGCTTATATAAATTTTAAGCAGACAATGACGTAACGATTCGTTTGGTATACAATTCGTACATAAAGAACAAAAAAAAATAAAAAAAAAATCATGCCTTGATGTATCAAAAATGCAAAAGTTCATAATTTATAACCTGCACACCGTTAGAACACTTTTCAAAGTGAAACATAGGGGTTGCCTATAACATAGTAGAAGGAAAAAAATAGGTGATGTAATACGATTGGTATACAATTTCAGTGCCGGATCTAGACATTTTCCTAAGGCGGGCAAAGTTAAATTTTGCCGCCCTTTCCATCGTTTTTTGGCCAAACAACATGACTGGCTATACGCGACGCCACAACATTGTCTCGCATCACGTATAGCGTACTTTTCTTATCATCTCTGAAGCCTGACGTGGCATTCCTATTACTAATTCTAGTACGGCAGTAGACCTGCGTATCTGACTTGAATCGCGATTTTGAATTTTAAAGATGAAGGTAGATTGTATGAAATTACTTTAAAATGTCTTAGCACGCCGGTATTAAAATTTTGAACACGTTTATGTCGATTTCAAATTAATTGGCGATTGCATTTCCTTTTCCAGGAGCTTTTTTATTTTTAGCTGTTTGCCACCCTCTAAACATGTCGCCCGGGGCGCTTGCCCCCTTTTGCCCTTCCCTTAGATCCGGCACTGTACAATTCTATTCGTATATAAGTCAACGAATGACTAATTTTCATTTTTTTTAAAAAAATCGCATTTCAAACTTTGCCACAATTTTTTAAAAGTAATATTGTAAAATCAGAAAAACGCTAAATTTGAAAACTATGCATCCTGGGCTACTTATTAAGAAAGTTACTAACATCTTTTATTTTCAGTGCCTTGCGGGGCTAAATACTCTATATGGACCACCTCTTTATGAAACAATTGAAAGCAAATCACGAAAAACATGTAATAGTAAACATTCCGTTAATAGTTTCCCCATATAGGACGATTAGGGTTACCCCAATAAGTACCTTACTAAAAGTAGACATAAGTGCCAGAGGAAAAAATATTTTCTCTACTAAAAGTAGACATAAGTGCCAGAGAAAAA
>JAGDQP010008715.1:33413-47817 GCA_022664845.1 Lepisma saccharinum | reverse complement strand
AAAAAATATTTTCTCTACTAAAAGTAGACATAAGTGCCAGAGAAAAAAATATTTTCGTTTAAAATGAAGTCCACTTTCAATGAGTATGAATTCCTCCTGATCGAAAGTGTCTGAATTAAACATTGATTGCTGTCTCAAATAACCAATTGTCTCGCACCAATAAATTTTATCGCTAACGGACATCATTAAATTTTACTGCAAAATACTGCAAATACAGTGAAACTCTCCTGGCACCAAAAGCATACAAAAACTTCACCAAAAATGAACTTTATGTCAATACATGTGAACTTTATGTGAACCTACTGAAAAAATGTAGGCCTACATTGAAAATCAAATCCATAGTGCTGTTACCACTCAAAAAATTCATTTTACTTTTATCTTTACTGAAAATCAAAGTACACAAAGTTCACAATATGTGCCAGTTTTAGCACGTTTTTATGTGCTTTTTGTGTGCTATTGTGCCAGGGATTTTCAGTGTGTTTTAAGTGTGCTAAAAGTGTCTTTTCTATTGGCTTCTGGACCGCGGTGCACATTCTGAACACATTAAGTTTATATTACACTTCATTTTGAGATTACGTTTTGTATATTTGCTAGGGTAATATTAAATGAACTTTTTGTGCATACAGTGTGTCTGAGTACACCAGAAATTCATATATTATATGCACTAAAAACGTGGTAAACCTGGAACATATTGTGAACATTTTTCGGGACATATTGTGCACTTTAAATGTACTTTGATTTTCAGTGCTGTTCTCTGAATGTATACTAATTTGAGCATTTGGCAAAAAAGAAGAAAAAATCAAGTACCAGAGAAATATGTCCATACATCTATTATAACGACAAAATATTTCCATTAAGACGAGTAGCAAATAAATTTCAGCTGCAAACACATTCCCCTTGATATATGTTAATGATCTACTTAACATAAAGGAGCGACAAAATATTATTATTATTTATTATTATTATTATTATTGAAGAAAAACTAAGAAAGAAATCAGTATTCAAAGTTCCTGTTTTCTCAATTTTCAGTTAAAGATTTCCATACAAAACAAAATCTTGAAGGAGAATTCAAAACTCTGGCTTTTTTACATTAAACCTTCAACCGTAATCTCTCGGATTAGAATAGCAACAATAAAATTATTTTTAACGCCACGTTCATTGTTAGGTTGTATTAAAATGAATAGTTTTACTTAACGCTACATCACGCAGTTACAAGCTTCGCGGTACATTGCTACCATCATAAACTCTGCAAGAGTTACAACGCCAAGGAAAACAATAATTGAATTTTATTTAAGGTTTTTAGGACAGTTTGGTTTAGACCGAACGAAAACAAGGAAGGAGCAAAGAGTGAAAGGAGGTTGAAAACACATACACATTCATGCACGTTTTTCCTATTAACAGTAGGAGTTTGATGTATCAATGCCAACTTTCTTTATTCTAAAATGTTCGATTTAGCCTCTTCGAGGTTCTTAAAGTTTCTTAGCCGTTTTTCGGACCTTACAATAAGGAATAAAATAGGCTAAAACCTACGAATCGAGGCCCTAATAACATATGGAAATAGTATCATATCTCCGAAAAGAATAAAAATGCCACCGGAGATGTGCCATATAGATACTCCTCACCTCTCGGAAAGACTATTCTGAAAAAATTTTGATTCAAAAATCTTTTAAAACTCAAGTTCCAATACGTAATCTCACTTCTCAAGAAATCTCACAAATTACAATATTGATTGACTCAAACTACAACAAACCACCGGGTCAAGATTGGGCCACCGGGTCAATTGGGTCAAGATTCTATCATCGAACTGCTGCGTTAAGTCCATCTGGTCATTTTGGTCAAGACCGGGGCCCTATGGCCCGGTCACAAAAATGACTTTGTTTCGGCTCTGGTAAGACCAATTTTCTTCCTTTGATAGATTGTTGGGAAGAAAATATTTTATTGATTGTGATCAAATCTTACCAAACGGTCGGGAATCCCCGAATATCCATATCGAATTTCTGGAAAGTCGAGCGCATAACGAAAATTTGCCCCAATTTTCTTTCCAAAATTTCGCGTACCCGAACACCTCTATAATACTCTCCTGCCTAACATCCACTCTGAAGTATAGACAGCCTAATAATCAAAAGGAAGCAATAAATAAATAAATATGGTAGATACAAATAAACAAGATGTGTTTTTATTTCTTTTGTCATTTTCGACGTGACACTCCAAATTGCTTCAGTTTAGTTCCCGTTACTTTTGTACAGAACACACTAAAAATACCACAAGAAAAACTTGCAGTTGAACTAACCTTGGAAATAAGAACAGAGGAAGCTGCAGGGTAAAATCCCTTCGAAAGGTCATGAGGAGAGGAAGGAAGAAGTTTTCTCTTCTGCTATAGGGTTATAAATCATTCAAAGAAGGAGGAACTTTTTCCTTCCTCATGCTCATCAAACACTGCAAATATTCGAAACGCAAAGTGAGAGAAAAACATTCAGTGAGAATTTTAGTGTTATATTTAGTCGTTGAGTACTTGGGATATAAAATCACTCTGAAAATCTCCTAGCACAAGAACACAAAAAGCTTCACCAAAAATAAACTTTATATGAACGCATGTGAATTTTCTGAACCTATACTGAAAAATTGGAAGTTTACTGAAGTTCAAATTATTCAGAGCACGTTGTCAGATAACTTTCAGTATACAATTGACACTATTAAGGGAACATCTTGTGCATGAACTGAGTAACAACACACCAAAAGTTCATATAAATAAATAAATCACAGCCATATTCAATCCACTAGTGGATGAGGCCTCTCCCCGAAGGGAGGAGTTGTCTACTGCTCCCACGCTGATATTGTGCACTAAAAATATAGTGTTGTAGTTCATATTAATTTCGCGAAAAGTGCATATACTATGAACTAAAAACGTGATAAAACTGGAACATATTGTGAACTTTTTCGGGACATATTGTGCACTTTATGCACTTTAGGCCCTACTTTCATTTTCAGTGTAAAGGCAATTGTCTCTTAATAAAGAATAAATTATATTTTACTACCTTATGTTTAGATAAATTTTAGAATTAGTTTGTAAACAATTCTCTCTGAATGTTTGGACTCAATTATTCCAATTTAATCCTGTATAATTCGAGATCAAGATCAATTTTTAATAATTTCAAAACATACTGTAATCAAAAAACATGCAAATCAAGACATTTCCCGAAAATTCCAAATACACTGAAAATCAAAGGACATCTAAAGTTCACATGAAGTTCACAATTTGTTCCGAAAAAAAGTTTACAATATGTTCCAGTTTTAGCACGTTTTAGTGCAAAATATCGTCGCTTATACGACGAAGAGACGTAAGCGCCAAAAGTATAATTTCACAGGAGAGGCATTTAAAGAAATTTCAGCACACATACAGTTAAAAAGTTATAGCTTCAAAGTAATAATGCTATGTAAATGGACTATGATGATCCTTTCGAAAAGCTATAGCGTGCTCTTTAGATATGACGTCATCGTTCAATAAACTCCAGCGGGAGTTGAACTCGTGACCACGCGCATAAAAAGTGAGCGCGCTAAACTCTCCTCCTCCCCGAGGTCTATTAATACATTGAATTGAATTTATTTATGGTCTTTAGGCATCTAAAGCTCAGCCCGTCTATTAATACTTACTGTGGATTTTTATAAATGTTTTGAGTTTATTTATTTATTAAGTACTTTTAATACAAGTTGCCTACACAGAGGAAATTAAGAACAGTAATTGGTGATAAAATAAAGTTGACACTGCTTACATTAACACAATAGAAACATTTTGATTTCAAGTCAAAATACAAATTCAGTTATGACAGACAGTTTCTATAAGTGTATCACAAATTCTCGTAAAACCATTGAAAATTTGTAAATAAAAACAATAATACTGAAATAATGACCATGAGTGTGGAAGGTGTTTTATATGTATGATAAGTCTTGATAAAATTTTTGACTGTAGTTATCACAGATGGCATGTGTTGGTTCTGAGCACAGATGCACTAAATCCTTGTATTTCTCTGATTGTATTTGTGAAGAAGATACATTAAGTTGTGGCAGTGTGTGTTTGAGGGCACCCAAAAGTACCCTTCTTTTCAACGAAGGTTTCTCGTAATGTTGACAAAGATAATTCTTTTTAATGAAAATGCCTGTTAAGTCCCCTTTGACCACCATTACTTCCCGAACCATCCATTTAGATCCAGAACCAAATTCTCCCACAGATCTAATACGTGTAATTTCCGAAATATTCTTAAAATAGTCTTTAAAATCTTCAACTTTTATTGAGTTCATGTGAGAGGACCAACAACGAGCATATCTTTGTAAGGTTCCAATTGTCATGGGACAAAGACGTCTCGCAGCATGCGGAAGGACAGTCGAAATTGTGCTGTGAGCATAATCTCCATTCTGTCCGTGATTTGGCTCAAAGAAACTTAAACTAATGTTTTTCAAATTTATGGAATTTGTTGATGTGTACAGCAGCATTGTGGCTACAATCGTGATTTTGTTTTGGTCACTGCAACCATCAGCGAAAAGTTTGATAGCCTTTATGTCTTGAGTATCAAGTTGTTGAAGATAGGTGCCAACACATGTTGCAATTTCAGAAGATACTCTCTCGCTCACACCGTGTCATAAGAAGCAGTGACAGGCTTTGTTTCCAATACTGTATATCGTGAAATTTTATGTTGATAGGCGCCGAGGGCATGTAGAAAACTGCACTCTCGTTCAATAAAGAGAGTTGAATTATCTGTTGAAGATCAAATACTGCGCATGCAACTGCAAACTTGTCAGGATGTTGTTTACTTGGCCTGCTCCTTGAATTTTCGCTCTTTGTTTTTATCTCAGTTTTTATCACAATCGCATAGCAATGTCTTTTTTCTAGCAACCAATACATTTTAACTTAACTCCTTTGTATAAAGTATTGTTGTCAACAGTTTCAATATCTGTGGGCGACACTACATTAAAAGAGCAGGTACGTGTGGCTAATTTAAATGGAATGTTGTGTTTGTTCAAAGCTTTTCGTGCTGCGAATAGGTCTTTTTCAGTTATCTTCTCTGATGGTCGACCCAAGTCCCATTGTATGATAAATTCACTCCCAAGTTTTAACTATTTCTGGTTTCTTCTCCTGATATAGCCATCGCTCGTCTTTTCCTATTTGAGTCATTTTTTAAATACAACTACCTGGTTTTACTCACATTTACTTTAAGTTTCTATTCTACACAGTACGTTTCTAATGCATTTAATGCTCACTGTAATCGGATTACTGTTTCTTACAAAATTGACAAATCGTCCGCATACAACGGTATTGGTGTTTGCCCTACGTGGAGGGAGTGACCATCGGTTTCGTTTAGCACTTCCACGACGCCATCAGTAAATAAATTAAAAAGTTGGCACCCCTGTCGTATACCTATAAAATGTATTGGCTCAGACATTTTGTTTTGGCCGCTCACCCGGATGTATATTTTTTCGAGCCTTTGGAGTGTTTGTGTCGAACATCCCTTGTTTTCTTAGTTTATGCAGTAAGACATTTCTGTTTATGGTGTCAAAAGCTTTCTCCAAATCCACAAAGCAACATCGGCCTTGGATCTACCACAGAAAAGACGAAAAGAGCAAAAGAGTAATCTGTCTCTTTTCTGTATTAATGCCTTGTCAATTAAAGTGAGCAACACCAGTAACCGTGGTGCTGTAGCCTTTCTGGAACTCTGCTTGGAGTGAAGATACTCGATTGTTATAGTCTTCCCATTGTTCTATCCTTGTGGCCAGTGTTCGATTTGTTATAATTCTAGAACTAGTCGTTGCGGTTAGTTTCAACCTGATTGGATAGAAATAGCAAGATTTTATCCCTGGTTGACATGATATTCGAAATCAACAACCGGGGATTAAAGCCTCACGCACCAGGGAAAATCCCCGGCATCCTCCTCGACAAATCGAACACTACTTGTGGCCAGTATTTTTGTGTAAATTTTGCCTATAATCGCTAACAGTGTTATCCCTATGTAATTGTTAGGATCCTGAGCATTACCTTTCTTTTTATACAGTGGAACAATTATATCCCTGCCCCATAGATCAGGTATGTCCGCTCCCTGTAATAGTGTGACAATCGCACTAACTCCCCTTCGTTTTTTTTAAATTTTTATCTGATGTGTGCCTTGATGTCATATTTTTAACATTATGTTTTCATTTTTTAAATTGTAATGGGAAAATAAACAAACCTTGTGAAACCACTACTGCTTTGCTTAGTCTTCCCACGAGAAAAATACTTTCGGCCACAACAGACAACTTTCGTCTCTTTGTATCATCCCACTTACCAGCACCCAGCAAGAAGATGAACCAGTGGGGGGGGGGGGGGGGGGTAACTCATTAGTCTTTTCTTTGGACCTAAGCAGGAAGGCTAATTCCATTGAATGTGGCACGTTTCAACCCATATCCAGACTGATCGTCTCTCGTACAGCGATTCCAGGACGTGGGAAAATACATCACAGCAGGAATACGGAGACAAGAGAGGTGATAAACACACACACAGAGAAGAACAATTAACGCCAACCGAAGTCTAGAGATTGAAAACGCGCGAATCCGTCAACGAATGATATGACAATCTTCAAATTCGAGGAGGATACACAATGATGGAGAAAGTGTGGGAAAGGAACACCAGCGAACTCCGAAATGAACAGCCCATCGGGAGACCGATTTTGACTTTTGCGGACACATCGTAAGTAACTTAACAAACATTTCACACTTCGTATTCACGTAACTCAATTTTGGAATAGTGTTGTTTCTAATTGCCCGATGAGAGGCTAGGCTCTTTTAAAGCACGTGAGAGACCTTCTCGGATTGTTGTCAACGATAATTTTAATCTGGACTTGGAAACTGTTGTGAAAGTGCTTCAATCATGGAAAAATTTCAGTACACCATAGGAGCAAAAACTTTACCACCCGACAATGGACGCTGTGTTTATTCATCGATGTCCGCAACAATACAAGATCAATGGAGGGTTGCAACAGCACCGACATTAGACAGGCAGGTGTGAGGAGACGGCGACCTAAAGGTAGGAGATTTCCTTGTTTCTGGCCTCGTCAACAATTTGGGAAATCAGCTGATTCAGGACGTAAAACCTCAAACTTACTTCGGTAATGTTTTTTTTAAAAGAGGACACTCCTCTCCGAACACTTTTGTCCTTTATTTGTTTGCCACCCCGTTACATTTTCAAAAAGAGAAAATAAGTGACACAGACGTTAACATTCCTGATATTTAATCGTCATCCTTGATGGCCATTATATGAACTTTTTGTTTTTTTCAAGAGAACGGAACTTTGTTTTTGTACAATCCGGAACATTTGTTTGTGTTAGAAGTAACTTAAAACAAGAGAAAAGAACAAGAATTCTTTTTACTAACAAATTGTCTCTAACTAGTCAAGAACAATTTTTTTATCCTGATATATATATTTCAATGTAAATTCAACGGTACTTTCAGTGAGACGTCGATTGTCGTTTGAGCGTCACTAACTGCGTGCTGTATTTAAACACACGAGAATTCATAAATACTTGGCTTTTGCTACTGCAAAGCATTCTCTACCGAATTTTGTGTTGATCGTATTTAAGTATTCGTTTAGTGTTTTTGGTCAACTGTTCAATTTATATCAATATAATTAGGATACATTTCAATGAAGTAGTCTACATCGTATTTGTGTGACTAGCGTATTTTTTTTATCTTTTGGATACATGGGCACAAAACTTGCCAAAAATGCAGTCATTTTGTAACTTGCTTCAGTCGTTTGAAGAGTTCGACAAGCATTTCTCAATTAATCAATCGCTTGATATAAAAATAAAACATGGCCATTTTATCAAAGGCCCAGGGCAATCGATTTTGTTTAAATACTCGTAGGACATGTTTGTTTAAATACTGTCGAGAAGAAATTCTAAGATTTCTAAAGTGTCCAACATTCATTTCTTTCGTTTATTTAATTTTCACGTGAAATCGTGTCCATATCTAATGTATTCATTGTGTGCACTTAAAGATGTCTATGTATACACATATATTATTATTATTATTATAATTTGCGCAAAGTAAATAGGTAATTAATCAGCTGATCTAGATTATAAGTATGTAGTGAGTAAGAATTATTTCCATGTGTCAATTGCAGTCAGTCACGTGCATTATTTCAAGAATAAGGTATTCAAGTTTTTTTTAAGGAAGCATTAAGAAATTCTTTGTTTACAAACATTGTCAAAAATGCCAAATGTTTTAATAGGTAAAAATGTGGATTGTCCCTCAATTCTTTTTTTATTTTTTTATATTTTTTGATCAAAACTGTTACTAGTGGAGAGAAGCTGACACTGTAGATTCAAGATTCATGTTTGTTTACTTTCATTCAAAGAAATATAGACCTTGCGAAAATCAGAGCTAATCTCTCGTAACCTATACAAGTTTGCCACAGTAGTCTCATGTTGTTATAATTAGATTAGTTTTTGAAAAGAAAAACTATGAGGGCATCATCCCATTGTATTTTTTTACTCTTCATGTAACAAACATTCATTGTTCGAAGAAACCTGTATAACATCAGTCTTTTGGGCTAATCAGCCGCGACTCATTTCAAAATTTAAGAACCAGAGTGTGTGAGGTCAACATCCTCCTCGCTCATCATTCATCTTTATATTGTTTTAAAAAGAAAGAGAAAGAAAAATTGTTAATTGTTACTATTTTCAAGTTTAGTTTGATATAAAGTCTATTCAAGTGTTACCGAACTCCAACTCTTTTTATTTACGAGACAATTTGTTACCGTCTTTTTTTTTCGTTTGAGACAAGGCCATAAGCCGCGTCGAGAATAGGAATTTAGTGAAAACCTTCTTTTTCAGCATTATTGCCTGGCAGCCTTCTAAATGTGGAATTCTCTTAGGGAAAACTTCCAGAATTCTCACCATTCTCGATTCTTTTGTTCAAATTAGGAGCATTGTTCTCCTGTGCACCTCATTCGTGAGAGGAAGCAGTCTTTACAGTGTGAAAGTTTGAGTTTTCTATGCGATTCGTTGGTTTATTTTTTTTAGGTGCAAATTTCCATTTTCCTATTCTTGATCCTTTCCATTCATTGCCTTAGAGCCCTGGAATCCGTCCCGAGGGAATGTTTGGAGAGTACCTTACTATTAGTATCCTAGCGTCACCTTTCCTTATCCAAATTACCACGAGCTATCCTTCTTCAAGTGTTGTGATTGTGGAGGCCACCTTTCAGGTCTGCCAAAACAAAAGCAACATATTTCGGGTAATGAGTTATTGACTCTTTCGGGAACCAATAACCCATTTCCTTAAGGTCCAGCATCCTGACCCGGGGAGCAGTCACCCGACCTCAGTGTCCAAAACCTGAACCTCGCGTAGGGGCGTTGGAAACCCTTACAAAGTAGTTTCTACCATACGCATTCTCAGCACTTTTCCCACATAAATAGTGAACAGTTTCCAGTACTTTGATAACAACTTTCAGATGTTCTACATATAAATTGACATGTACTTTTTATTTTCACTATTCCAGCACATTAAAACGATCAAAAGCAGTTTCTAGAAAGTGCTAAAAAAATATAGGGGAGAGTTGGTCAGAGCGAGATATACTTACAACTTTGGTGCAAAATCTAAAATATTTAGCTTCCAAATTCGCAAATCTTGTTCAAAAATTACAAAAGACTTTAACATTATGTCTACGCTAATATTTTAACTGCGTAAGAGTTTGTCCAGTTTTGTCATACCGCGTGGTATCCTACTTTACCCGAGTATACAATGAATAAGACATGGCGTCTTCAAAAAACAAAATAAACTAAAAAGAAATATTTAAAGTGAAATTGTACCAAGGAACGATTTTCTTGAATTTTGATTAAAATTGGATGATATGAGAGATTGATGTACTTAATTAACGTCATTTTTGAAACTTTACACTTTCCAAAAATTATGGTCGTCCAAAAATTATGTGAATTGTACCGTGTGAGTCTAACTGAATTGGCCCGTATGCTCCGAACACCAATGCGAAGTTACGCTCATTATTAACTGATAAAGAGCGAACATACGCTGAAACCATCAAACAGTTCATACTAAAGCTTGAATCATTTCCTATACTAAGAATCATCAAAATAATTTCAAATACCGGCACGTAAAACGTTGCTTTCCTTTCTTTTTAACCACGCAGAACTATAACCAAGCTTTCTCATTCATATAAAACATTTCTGTAACTGAGGGCTGGAAGTGCGTAAGTCCAATTTTGGCCAAAACGTGATTAATGCAGTCTTGTCCAGCATTCGAAAGACCTCAAATAATGGTTGCTCGACTCTTGTTGTAAACATGTTAATAATGTAATTAAGTCAATATGTTGTGTAGTTTGTCCATTTAGTTGCTATGTGAAAAGAAGTTTTTTCTCAGTTTTTTGAAAAGCAAGGATTTGTGACTTGCGCGCTTCTGCCTCTCAGGTACTATCTCTTTTCTTAACAAAGGAAATAAGCATAAGCATAAGTAACGTTTGTTACACGTAGTGTCCTGATTGCCTATTTTACTCAACAAATCAAAGACTAGTTTTATATCCAAAGAAGATTACCCCTTTAAGGTCCCGGGTTCGATCCCCGTCCAGTCACATACTTTTCACTCTTTAATATCAATTGTATCTGTACCTACAGAGGCTTGATGTACAAAAAAATCGGAAGTTGCCTCCATTTCATCTTTGGATATTAATTCTTCCGTGTAAGATGTTCACCATTATGAGACACGGGAAAGTCCAAGCACAACTAGGAGTTGTGGTACTCTCCAGATGGTTTCGCGAGAGAACATCGGCAGCAAGATTGGAAGTTGTGTGATTGGAAAGTGGGTCGACTGGGTTGCGCAGTTGGTAGCGCATTGGGACGGTAACCCAAAGGTCCCGGGTTCGATACCCGGTCCAGTCACATACTTTTCACTCTTTAATATCACTAGTTTTATAGTTCCTGGTAGATTCGCAAGAAATGGTTTCCGCGCTACATATTTTGTGATATTTAACAACCATTAGTAGGGGTACTATATGAGTGAAATGGGTCGGACCTGAAACAAATTGCAACAGAAACGATTTAAATTGTTTTGAGGCAAGTACAGTTTGCTGTATAACATATTCAAAATCAGATAAAATCTGAACATGGGAACACCTTTAAAATGGTGGCCATTCCAATATCGCTGCCGTACGTAACATTACATCACATTTTCAGTCCTGTGCCTCTCTAGGTTGCACGTAGCGTGATGACACCTGTTACAAAAGCTTTTAACAATAAAATTTCCTTTCAAACGAGATATAGATCTTTCATCTATCTTATAAACAACCAAAGTTACACCTCCATCTATATTCAAAAGTTCTACGAAAATAGTGCCTTTGTGTCATTTACGTTCACTTATCTCGTTTCTGGTGATAGTTACAACGATTACTTTCTTGAGATAAAACGTTTGCTTTGTTTTCAGCTTTCCATTAAGCCTTAAGTCATGTATGTACTATAATAATTAGTAACGATACGCCTAAGGTAAGGGGTTGAAGCTAAAGCAAATTGCAACAGAAGTGATTTCAACCATTTGACATAAGTTCAGTGTGTTGAATAATATATTCAAAATCGGACAAAATCTGAGCGTGGGAACAACCTGAAATTGAGCAGCTTAAGTGTGATCCAGTAAAGTGTCAGTGACAGAATGCCCAAGTAGCTGTCCAAGTTTTGTACTTAAGATAAAGAATATCTTATCAATTTAAATGTTATATTTATGATAAATATGTTTATTTTGGGGTATTTTGAATCTATGAACCAAAAATAGTACTCAACCTGAGCTACAGACTAAAGCAAAAATTCACAAACACAGTGTTAAATAGGCTTGTCACGTTATTTTTCAAATCAATGTTCAAGAGAAGTATACAATAATATAACTCAAATACACCTAGGCATTATATACAATAAGATTACATATTACAAACCCGAAAAAGAATAAAGCGACAGTATTTTTCTATACAAATACAATTGTTAGGTATAAAGCTACCTTTTACGAGTCACTGGTATATGAGTTAATCTAATCTGTTTATTTGCATTGCGTGCCACACCTAACGTTCTTTTTCTTATGGTATGAAATTTAAAATAAAAAAGTTTGAAGTAAAATTCTAGGGGGGCAACTGCCCCTCCCTGCCCTCCTTAAATGACAGGCCTTACAAATATAATAATGAAGAAGACAACATATAAATCTACACAAACACTTTCATTTTGCAAATAATATTTTTTTGTGTTTCTGGTATTGCCAATCCATGATGGAATATATCACGCCGATTATGCTTGATGAAGATGATAAATTTCATTATTTGACGTAGCTTTGCTATCCGACCAGATGATTTGCGACGGTAGGAATGGATGAATGAAGATGAGAGGAATGAACCCAGAATTCGAACCTAGAACCCCTGGCGTCGCTGCGCGCTAACCGCTAGTCCACGAGGGCTGGAAACTATTATACTTATTAGGAGTTAAATAAGCTCAGCAACTTTGACTTATGGTCAAAAATATTCTTCAAAATATAATTTTAAAAAATAAGCATTTTAAATCAACCTTCAATAAAACTGAAGCTTTCCTGGTGTACCCTGGAGATAAGAGTGACGTCAGCTCTCGAAAGCTTGGAGTATAGTTACCAGCAATTACCTGTCAGTTCACCCGAAAAACTTCTACATTTTAAATCTGTCCGAAAGGAAGCAATGTTTTCAGGTGGAGAATCGGGACATTTAATTTTTCATTCTAGCAGTAGCTGTTCATTAGGCCGCTCAATTTCAGGTTGTTCATATGCTCAGATTGTGTCCGATTTTGAATGTTATTCAGCACACTGAACTTATCTCAAACCGGTTGAAATCACTTCTGTTGCAACTTGCTTTAAGTTTAATCCCCTTATCATACCCTTATTACCATATTCAGCACAATGGCAAATAACAGATATATTTTTAGGCGTATCTTTACAAATTAGTACATAACATACATGACTTATGGAAAGCTAAAAATAAAGCGAACGTTTTATCTCATGAAAGTAATCGTTGTAACTACCACCAGAAACGAGATAAGTGCACGTAAATTCCACAAAGGCATTGTTTTCGTAGAACTTTTGAATATAGATGGAGGTGTAACTTTGGTTGTTTATAAGATAGATGGAAGATCTATATCTCGTTTGAAAGGAAATTTTATTGTTAAAAGCTTTTCTAATAGGTGTCATCACGCTACGTGCAACGTAGAGAGGCACAGGACTGAAAATGTGATGTTACTGATGTAATGTTACATATGGCAGCCATATTAGAATGGCCGCCATTTTGAAGGTGTTTCCATGCTCAGATTTTGTCTGATTTTGATATGTCATTCAGTATGTTGAACCTATCTAAAAATCGTTTCGATCGCTTCTGTTGCAATTTGTTTCACCCTGAACCTTATTTTACCCCTACTAGATCACATAAGCTTTGGTAAACACAATATTACGAATGCGTCTCTCACAACCTTGATAAATTAAGCAAAATGGGAAATAATGTCATAAGTCCTTTCAACGTTAAAAATTTTCTAACACATTCCTGGAGGAAGCTAGGCAACTATGCTGCCTGGAAATTTCCTGTAATTGGGCTAATAAAAACCTTGCAGGTTTCAGGAAAAGAAAAAAATAGAAAATAGGTGGTGGTGGGGAGAGAAAATAGGGTTCTTTAGTTATAAGACGAGCGTCTTAGTGACTGGACTAAGTCGCCTGTGAAGAAATCAGTAGCTATATCAAAACACAAAAGTCAGAAATACGTTGCTCGAACCCCAAAAACATAAACCAAGTTACTTCCACGCCTTACGCCCTTGTTCTAATTACTTTTTCTATTTATCAAGTAAATATCACAATCCCTATTCAATGACAATATTTCCTATTTCTTTAAAATAAGTTATTAAAATCTTGGCTGGAAATGAGAATTGCATGTTCGATTACGATAAGAAACAGTTTTCTCTTTCTGTGCATGTGCGAAAATCACACTGGAAGGAGAAAATGAGAACCTTCAAAGAATCTAATCATGGAAAATAAATTTCTAGGTGTTTTTGATCGACACCTATCAGACAAAAATAAGGTACATTGTATTGATTAAATATATCTGAAACTTTACTACATATATTAAACGTTTCTAAGATTTTTTCCATTGCTTGGTGATGATATGAAAAAATACATTTTTATGTAACTTAGTCTCATTTCATACAAATTTTACGAAAAAAAAAATGTCTCTTATGTACATTATACGATGAGGAATTGAGTCTCCTAAAATCAAAATCAGCAAACTTCATATTTTTTTCAATCTACACACGAAATCAGGAGCCGGCCGGGTGGCCGAGTGGTCTGCGGCGCTAGGCCATCGGCTCGAAGGTCCTGGGTTTCCTGACGCTAGGCC